>SMSR01004861.1:10852-22249 GCA_019453355.1 Ceratina japonica | reverse complement strand
ACGAGACAGGCCACGCCGGGCGTATAGAGAGAGAGAGAGAGAAAGAGAGAGAGGAAGCTGAGCAATCGAAAATAAGGGATGAGAGGTTACGGAACCGAGAGGAGACTTTAATAGATTCCGACGTTTCGCTCCGCGAACTTTGTCAGTGAATGTGGAATACTTTGGAACGACAGCTGGGGATGCTTTTTTTCCACTGTGCTCCTCGAGCGCAGCGTCGTTCGACGAGTCTATCGATCACCAGTCAACTACTCGATTTTAGATTTTATTTCGTGATAAGTCTCAATGATTTAATAAAAAAAAAAATTGCTTCCAATTATTACTCCAAATATATGGAGTATACTTTAGAAATATTAAGGATATCATGAATTCTCTTTACAAGTTATAATTTTTTAATTGTAAATTATTGTACAAATTTTGCTTACTTACTTTTAACAGTTTACATTATGTTTTTCTGGTTTTCAAATTATTTTAACATAATAAACTGGTTTTATTGGCATTTTACTCAAATTTCTTTTAAAGTTACACATTAAGAGAATCTAATGGCCTCAATTCGAATGTCTAAGCCTCGAACGCTGTTCGGAATTACCTGGTCTCCGCGGTTCTGTGCGGGGGAATTCACTGGAGAGAGATGCGGGGAGAATTCTTCTTCGGATAGATTTATCGTGACCGTCGCGTCGATTCGACGAACACGCGGCCGATCGAATTTCCTGCGGTGAATTTATGGAGGGCAGCGATATCAAAAAGCAGTCCGTAGATACAGCGCGGCGTTCGTTCAAACTTCGAGGGGGCTTTAGACTTTCTCTCTCCCGGTCGCTAATTTATTTTGATGGCGGAGCTGTGCTTAACGGCCGGGGCAGGGGACGTTTCGTTACCGTTTCTTAAGGTCCCGATGTTAAGTTCCGGCCGGGCATATCTCACAGGAACCACTTAAGACGAGACTTCGCTTCGAAGTCGACGGTGATTTAGTTAAATCCACCTTTGGCGCTTAGTTTCGCGAGTTAACGTCACCAACTTTCTTCGGAATTTACCTACGAGCGAGATAGCATACTCCTGGGATAAAGGAAATTCCGCGATGCCTCAGTCGAGTCCGGCTCAATCTTTACCGCTGCTAGATACTTTGATTTCGTTCCGAGAAAATCGATATTCTTGGAGGAATAGCTCGTACTGATTGTCCGTGGCCATTTAATCATTAATTCTGATTAGTATTCTCGTGATAATTTCATCAGGTCAATTATTTCCGTAGCATAGAAGAAGGATTAAATATTCTCATTTTTCGGTCAGGGTTATTTCAATTGTGTGCACTTTGCTTTCTTTCTCGTCAAACAGTTAGTTAATGATTTATTTTTTAATGACAAAACTTAGTGTGCATCGATGTTAATTACAAAGTTTTAGCAAAGAAAGCAAGCAAAGTAACGGGCGCGCGGCTTCGGGTTAAAGGGATGATAAACATATATGTATACATGTTAGTAGAAACATGATAAGTTTATTATATCACGTTAATGGATACAAAGGAACAGGTTAAATTTGTTATTCCTAGTGCCGATCGAGCCCCGGCGAGATCGCCTCGACGTTTCCTACAATGACTGCGAGCCGCAGTACCTAAATAACACTCGTTCCTAATTAAGCTAGTCTAAAATTCGTGAACCCTCGAAATCGTTACGACCAACCCCTTCGCGCGTCGTTAATTCCTTAAACATTATATTCGCTGCTCGTTTCTATGTTTCACAAACAGATACACTAATTCTATTCGCGAATCAATAGGTTACGCCATAAACAGAACAATTCATTCTTCGCGGGTCGACGAGTGAAACGCTTAGCGTCGACTCCGCGCACAATGTGACAGAGTTGAATCTCGTTCGTCAGCCGCTTGGATTTATTAAGATTGCGTTCGACGTTTCGTTAAAGCTCAATAATGTAGAATATAAGGCGGCCTGTACGGCGTACGTTCAGTGAACCCACCTCTGCAGTGACCAAAGGCCTGCGTGACCACGTCTGCCTGGTGGTGACAAGCGTAAAGCCTTAGCTCGCACTCGTTGTCGTATGTCTGTCCGTCGCTACCGCAAACCGGCACCGACGGTATGTCCGATGGACAGGACGCCGGACAGACGCAGTGCGGACCGCCGATCTCCTGGCACTGACCGCCGGAATAGCATTCCAGCTCGTTGCAGGACGTCGGTATCGGCGGTGTAGTGTCCGCTGCAAACAAATTGTACCATTTCGTTACGCCCTCATAATTAGACGAAGTCATTACATTACTTATACAAATCAGATTTACTCTTGTCTTAAATCTTTAAAATATGTATCCTTTATGTCTACACATTTATGTTCTTATATACGTTTTTCACGAGTAATTTAATCACAGAGTGTAATCGTTGATAAAATGAATATGCATTCGGAGTTTAATCACACGAGCAGTCTCGTATAGTTTAACGGCGTTCACATTCACGAGATACCTGAATAGCAACCAGTGGGTGTTAAAATCTTGTTATGATCGGTGCACATGGTACACTTTTGGCCCTGCATACCCTGTCTGCAGACACAGTTACCGGTCATCTGCTCGCAGTCCTCTCTGGCGGCTCCGAACAGCGAGCAACCGCACGCTGAAGAAATCAGATAAATTCTATTGCATGAAACGCACTCAATTTTATCAACAAAATCGAATTTCACTTGTAAATATGTTTCTAAATACGAAACAATGCTTCCATTCTTTATAGTCTTCATAACGTATACAGAAATAATGCTGTAAATTAAGTTTCATTCTTACGTATACATCCCGGAAGCCCTGATTTGCTGATTTTCGGCAAGCCCCAATAACCGGGCATGCATCTATCGCACTTCAGACCGCCTACGCCTGGCTTGCACTCGCATTGTCCAGTTTGCGGATTGCAGATATCGGACACGCTGCCCACCTTGTTGCAGTTGCACGAACTCGGGCAACCTGCACCGTTCGGTCCTCGAGCCGCCGTTTTGCCGTCCGGGCAGCATCCGTGCCAGGAATTCGAACACTTTAGGGCCTGGGTTTCTTGAATTCGAGACAAGGTACAATACATTTTTTACTTTCCGAATGTTTTATATTCATGAGACAATTTTCATTTAATTTAATGTGTAAACAGAAATTATATTAATTTGTTAACGTTGAAACTAATTAAGAGGGCAAACCTTTCTTGCAGCATCGAGCTAATCGTGTCGTTTGATGGCAGTAACTGTTGCTCGGGCAGTCCCTTCGTTCTGGACCGTTGCCACAATCATATTCCTTCCCATCAGCGTCCACCAACGGAGGTTCACCACTACAAGGCTTCACTTCCATACCTACATTAAAAAAAAATCATGTAAAAAGATAGCATACTATTAAATTTTAAATATACGTTAAAAATGCTGTAACGTAAAGAAAAAAACAGTAAGAAATGCTGGCAATGTGCATTTGACGTATGAAATTGAGTAAAATTCGTTTTAGAAGTATGAGAGGAAAGCCAGAAGCAGTAGCGGAGAACATAATCGATTAATTAGCCCATTAACATTAAAGGATCGAAGCTCAGGAAAGGATCGAGCAGTGGGAGTGATCAATCCGAGTGAATGCGGGGAATTGTATAGCGGGATCGAGTCGAGGTTCTAGTCAGCCGCCGCGAACCTTTGCAGAGCTCGATAGGTCTGGCTCTCAGCTCCTGCTGCCTTTGACAGGCCTCCATTTTCATCGCGCAGAGGGACGAGTAGATCCTCAGGTCGCTGCCGCAAACGGGCCGCATGTTTTCGTGCGAGATCGAGGCGCAGTCGAACTTGCAGCTGCACCTGGGATAGTCGTCCGGGCCCAGCTCGCAGGTCGCCTCAAAGTCGCAGTTTATGTTCTTGCAGACCACCTCCCGTACCTGGGTGCTGGTCACGTCGATGGTTGTGGTGGCCAGTCGAACCACCGCAGGCGTTGACATCGTGGCTATTAGGGAGCGGTTAACGGACGGTTAAAGTAGTTAGCGCTGTTACGCGAGACGTCGTTAGACAGTTAGTTAGCTTCGTTAAGGGAAGGCGTTTTTGGGGTGGCGCGGTTAATATCCATGGCCCGACAGCGAGCGGTGCACCGCCGGAAATTGGCTCCGGCGTGTTAGTTAAACGTTCTCGCGTTGTTAAAATAGACAGTTAAAATTCGTATTTTCATGAGAGTCGATTTCAATTGAGATCATAAATAGTAATAAGCAATAATAAGAAACTTCGTTCTCAATTAACCCCTTGGGTACGGATTTATCTGAATGTGAATGACGTGTCTCAGACGTCAATGTACCCAAGGGGTTAAGAGAAATGATGGTTGGTAAAGGATAGATAACGTACTGAGTGCTGCGACAGCAAATCGTTCGCCACAGTCGCCGTTGAATATCACGTGCAGCACAGGTAATTTCGGGTCCCTCCCGCAAGCCGCCTTTTGCAATTCGCACTCCGACGGGTAAGTTTTCACGTCGCTACCGCACACAGGATTCCCATCGCTCTCGGGGCACTCGTCCGGGCACACGCACACGCCGGCCATGCAACGAGCCCCGTGATCACATTCAACCTTCGCGCAGAGTTCTGAAAACATTTATATTTTCCTCGTACACGCAGATGAAAATTATCCGCTATGCGAACGAGCGCGAACTTATCTTCGCGTTCAGCTCTGTGTAACGTTAAATTAACAACGGGGTATGAAATAAGCTTTACCGCAGTCGCCCATGTAACTGAGCGCGATGTGCGCCTGAGAAGTGCAAGAGGCCATTTTCAAAGAACACTCGTTGGCGTAAGTTACTCCATTAGAACCGCAAACTTTCTCCGCGTCCGCAGGCTCTTTTCCCTAAAATTAAGATTTAAGATAACACTTCAATTTACATAAATGACGTCGTAATACATGTAAGACCAGGTGGACTAAATTTGCTCTAATTGTATCGCATTTCGTTTAACAAGTTATTACAAATTAGTGCTATTGCGTAATCAATTCCGTAGTCACACATGAATGAGCGTTGCACACGTTCTCGGTGTAATACTTTTTTCGCGTTGCTTATTTACGTAGTTCGGAGGACTCGCAAGGGAGAACAGGGCAGAAAAACACGGGGCAGCACGCGTTTCGCACTTGTTGCACACGAGCGAGCCAAGCTTGGACCGGTGCGGCATGGCATTCTGACGTGTACACGTTCGCCCCGCCGACGGAGGAGGGAGGAAGGGGTCGGGGATGAGAAAATAATACGCGAAAGAACAAAACTTAATTAGCCTAGCCACGGTATTCAGTGCGGGCATTGTTTGCTTATTACGCGCGTTTCACGCGAGCGTTGTCGGTCAGCGTTCTTTGCCCCGCAGCGTTTCCCTTGCATTTCTCTGCGCTCCTCTCGAACGAAGCCGTGGCCGCGTGATATTGTGAGCACGTTGTGCGCGGAACGCGTTGGCTCCTGTCACGGTTAATAGAAACATCATACTACAGGGTATTTGTAATGTTCCTGTTCCCCCTGTAATTAGGGGTAATGTACGCTGTGCACAGTTAAATGAAATGTACCTCCGTTTGATACGTCGGCCAATTGTACAAAACGGAAATGGGACATGATTATAAGACGAATCCATTATATTTACATGTAAAACTGTACTGTTTGTTTCATTCTATCATTCATATTTTAATATTTTTATAATTATTTATTTATAGGAATTCTTTCGTAGGTAACTGGACGCATTTTTAACTTGAAATTCAGGGAACAATTTATTCATGGAAAACAAGATAATTGGTCTGAAAAATACAATTACGAGATAAGCAAAAAAAGTTTGTCTTTCATTTTTCTCGAATTAATACTTCGCCGCGGGTCTTCTTTAATCTACTCCGCGGATTAATAAATACCGCGGTTATATTTCTACCACAAAGGGTAAACGAATAATAACGAAGAGCCGGCTGGGAAAATATTCATAGCCGGTCGGCGCGTTTTAATTAGTTTCCCCGCGACAAGTTGATACGCACCTCGGCTCCTTCTTATTGTAATTTACGAGACAATTACGAGGGGATTCACGGGGCTGCTGAGGGCGGCTGGGACGTGCCGATATTCCTCGTTTGCAGTTCAAACAATGCCTCTAACCCTCATCTCTTTCTCCGTGCCTCCGATTCAGTCCTTTTCATCCCGTCTTTTCTCGAAAGTCCCTTCGCTCCCCCGTTCCCGCGCCCGTGGAACGCTGACGCGTCAAATTTGCGGGGGAATATTGTGCGTTCATGCGAGGAAGATGTAATTTCGCGTTAAGGACGGAGCAGGAACGACCAATACCCAGCGACTTTATACTAAAAATTACATCGTTGCGTTTCATACCAGTTTCACTTTTATTAAATACACGATTGGTAAACAGCGAAATACTCGGCTCTCCTCTCAGATATTATTATTAATAATAATCAATCACGAGCCTTCAGTTATTTTTTAACCGAACATAATTGGAAATCCGATTTCGCGAACTCTCGAAGAGATCGATGACCTAAAAAAGCTGGCCGGGAGCTGGCGAAACGTAAATTTCATGATGTCATACTTCGCCGGAACGACAGCACGTTCCGCAGCTCTAGGTCGTTCAAACTCATGGCTGCTCGGGCATAAGTGTCTTCTAACGCGAACGTAGAATTTCGGATAGCCCCGGGGCCAGTCCGTGTAGCAGCCGCCGCCGCCGCCGCCCTCCTCCGACGGCGTTCGACCACTTTTCCCGAAACCTTTTGGAAAAAGAAGCATGCGCCCGTGGCAGTTACGTGAATGGCCAGGAACATCGGAACCGTGCCACACCGCATCGCGCCGAAAGGCGGAGAGAGCGCGGCCCCCGGAATTGTTCGTGGTTTTGTCAGCAGGACGTTCCACGAATCCGTGAATTTCCCGGACCGGCATGTGTCCCGGGACGGATCGAAGAAGAAGTCTCTTCGACGGTGAACGCTATCTCGGGGGGCCGTGACGTGCTCTCCATTCCCAACGAATATTTCTGCCCCGGGAAATTTTGCTCCGGGCGAGCTTCCCGGGGAAAACCCGTTCGCGGATTACTCGCGATAAAGTCGCGTTCGTTCGTTCGTTCGTTCGTTCGTTCGTTCGCCCGCTCCTCCTTTTTTCCTCTGTCTCCCGGGTGCACGTATTCGTTTTCCGGCTGCGCCACGGAATCTCGTTCGGAATCGACGCGATACCCCGGGCTCCGAACCATCCAAAGATTGATTGTTGCGAACAGGATGAAGGAACATTCCGTTCCGGGGGATTGCGAAAGACGGTGACAAATTTTGCCTGAATCGACGTGTTACAGTAAAGAATTCCCTACCTCCGGGCGTCTCGGACGCGGCTTACGAACGTTCCTCTCCACGGAACACGATTATGCATAAAAATAACGCCGGCCGTTTTCATCGGACTTTCGCTAGAATTATTTGTAAACGTATCGGAGGAAATCATTTGCAAATGTTTTCCCGGCGGTTTGATTTGCCCGGACGTGCCGCCGGCGGTGAACTCTTAGGAGAGACGAGTGGACGAAATTAAAAACGTGAAAGGGGCGAATTCATGATGAACGAGGGGGTAAAAGAAAAGCTTTAATGAAAATGGCGCGCAACGTCGGCCGATCTGAAAGGGTCGGTCGGTATCGATGAAACGGGAACGGTTCATTACACGGTCGTGTAACATCGCAGCGCAGTAAAGCGGAAACGTGAAATATCGTGCACGATCGGAGTGTTCTCGCTCCGTTACCTATATGTACCTGTATGTATACGTATACACTCGACTGCACATCCATCACAGTATGAATATTTTACTTAAACCGTGCTAACGAGCGTGGCTTAACACTACGTGCGATGGTGAGCACACAAAGGCCAAGAGATCGGTATGTTCAGCGGTTTATTACGTTTAACGTTGATCATTTTGGAGTTCGGATAAGCTCATATAATCCGCTGGCCAGACGGTATTAAAAATGCCCTTGAACTTTTAACGAGGAACACCAGACAACCGAGTACCATTGTATTTTTATTATGAAATTCGTATAGCGACGAACGGGATTAAAAATTGTGTTATTTCGCGGAGGAATTCGGGACATTATAATTCGCAACTTCGTTCTGATAACAATTAACTCAATTAGTAAGATTTACGAGGCTAATCAGCAGAAGTGTACTCGAGGCAAAGGTTAAGTAGATTCTGTGGACGAGAGAGCAGCGTTCTCTATGAAGAGTTATACTTTAATTCGAGTCCTCTCTGCATTTTATCAAGAGTCCAGAGAACTGGGGCATGATTATTTTATGAAAACAGTTTCACGTTCGATTAAAACGATTGAATATAATATATCAATATAATTAGTTCCATTTTACGAATCGATACCAAATAGTACATTACGTAACGAGTGCGTAAAATAGGTGATTGTCANCGTTCTGATAACAATTAACTCAATTAGTAAGATTTACGAGGCTAATCTGCAGAAGTGTACTCGAGGCAAAGGTTAAGTAGATTCTGTGGACGAGAGAGCAGCGTTCTCTATGAAGAGTTATACTTTAATTCGAGTCCTCTCTGCATTTTATCAAGAGTCCAGACAACTGGGGCATGATTATTTTATAAAAACCGTTTCACGTTCGATTAAAACGATTGAATAATATATCAATATAATTAGTTCCATTTTACGAATCGATACCAAAACATATACAATACATATATAGACGAGAATAAATGTTCAACACGTGAAAATAATGTAACGAGAAACTTACCGAGCCCTCACATTTACTTGGACACACGCACTTGGCCTCGCCAGCGCTGTCGCTCTCGCACTCTGCATAAAAGTCGCATTTCTTCTTCTCGCATCCGTCTGCGGACAGGAAACAATCAACGGTTAGGAAAAATCATAATTCTCCGGGCCGGGCCGCCCATCTTTATGTCCCGCGTAACGGCTAACAACCCTAACAATCAATCCCGCTCGGTAATTGCCGGCGGGCAAAAAGCTCGGCGAGACAGGCCATTCGTCATCGGGCGAAGTCGTACGGCGGGCTCGTCGTTGGGAATCGCAGATGCCGCGCGATATCTCGCACGGGCCGCTAATTCACCGGGGCTGAATTGTTTAGGGCGGCGCGAGCGAGCGCGCGCGCGCGCTCCTTCCGTTTCCGTGATTCCGGGCATCGACGCGCATACAAAGCGAGCTACCCTGTTGCAGTGTACCTCGCCACCTTCTGGCCGGCGTTCAAGCCGGCATTAATAAAGATTCCGGCGCTCGGTATTTGCATAACTGCATCCGTTTCGAGGGAAATTATCTGGCCTGCGCCGCTTGGACCGCGTGCGAATCCGGGTAACGGCGAACAAAGCGAAGGAACCGGCGGGCCGCGCGGGGGGCGAAAAGGCGAAAAGGGGAGCAACAAGAAGTGGAGAAACGCCGGGCGGATAGAGGAGCCAGGGTGGTTGCCATTGAAGTAGGATTTGCAGTCGAGAAGTTATCTTTAGAATTCATTGAAATTCGAGGGAGGGAAAGGGCGTGTTGGCTCTCCCCCACTGTGCCTCCACCTCGGGGACGCGACGTGTCGATGATGCTACTGCACAGTTGAGAGTAACAAACCTTCGCTGCAGACCCCTAACCCACACCCGGAACGGGGAGACAGCCAGAGTGGCTTCTAGGTTTCAGCTTCGCAAGAATTCCCCTTCTGTCGATCGGTACATACTATGCAAGAGTCTTTAACCTAATCCAAAAATATTTTGAATTCTTCACGTCACTGAATATTTATTAATTTATATAGTTACTATTTCTTGTCATCTTCTTTTATCTTATCCAGAGCAATCTTGCAAATAATTCTTCAACTTAGTTGACAGATAACAGTACGAATGACTAGGTAGTTTTACCGTTAGAATTTATATAAGATGATTTTCTTGGTTAATTTTAAGTTGTAACATTTTAATTGAATGGTGCCGTTTTCGAGACTATGAAGTTTTTGTTTTTGACCTTTTATAACATTAACACTTGATAAGGGCTTACAAATGAGCAGAAACGTTGTACTTTACAATTATCTTATGGAAATAAACTGACTCTTGTTGAGGCATTCTATCATTGGACGTTAAAATTCAAATACAATCTTTCAAATAGTTCTTCACACGTCACTGGATATTTATTAATTTATATAATAACTATTTTACATCATTTTCTTTTATTTTATCCAGAACAAACTTTCAAATAATTTAATTTTTAATAGATCATATAGCGATATAAAACGCTTTTCAATATTTTCAAATGAAAATTACAATGAAAAAGAAAAACTGATCTTTGCATAAAAACGAGGAATCTGAAAATACCGGGAATCCACTCAGGAGTGTCATTAAACGGTCTAAGACGCTGTAAGACTCTTACGTCGCACTGTACACCGAGTCGAATTCGAGGATAGAAATGGGAGAAAGGAGCGGGATGAGTTGCATGCATATGCAACGTGCATGCCACGAGGTAACAACTCACACAATTTCACCAAGGGGGGGCGAAGTCACCCTGCCCTGCGCCGTGATATGCATGGAACCGAATCCCGGCGATACGTTTCAGAAGTTTCACGCGATTTTAAACCATGCAAATTATCTGGAGGCGAAAGCGTCGGGCTTGTGTTCCGAGGGAATGCGGCGAGCTTCTCGCGACGATTAGGCCTCCGTAACACAGAGTTTACCGCCGGTTTGATCCGTTGATCAACCCGCGGATAAATACTGACCCGGATTTCCATGCAAAACGAAACATTTATGATACAACTTAAAAATATGCTTTAGATAGGGAACTTCCTTCGTGATTTAAATATTCTGATTTGCATACGGCTCGCGATATTTCAGATATTTTAATAAATTATACTGTTTACACTGCATATTGAATTTTTATATAAACACATGAAATCCACAGTGTATTTATGATGCAAATCCGTTATAAATGAAATCAGTTGTCACTAACGAGAAGTTTTATTTGCAAACTTGATCAAACTCACGGTGAACTCCGTACGTGTATATTCGCCGAGATTTCTTTACTCGTCACGCGGTTTATGAGAAAAGTTTAGCTCGATCGCTTCGCGTCAGGTCCTTGCGTTGACTTCGTCTGTTACGAGTGCTCGGTACCTCGAAGAAAATTCAACCTCGTTTCCAGTATTGATATTAGTTTCAGCACTGTTTTGCAATCGTTAATACTAGTCTTTTACGTTATCTAGCCATGTTATATCCTTTTCGTTGACATATTATAATTTGTCAATTTAAAAATCGATTCTATCGATTGTTTCATATTTAGGCTTTTGTACATATGCAAAGATCTTAATATATTATATTTCCTCATCAAAACTCTATCGATCTCTGAAACGTTTAAACGAGGTTTCGTTTTGGCTGCTGTCTCATTTGCATAAAGGATTTTTCAGTAAACATGCAAATACCGTTAACGAAGAATTCTTGGGGTACAAAGGTCTGCGGTTGATCAGCATGCAAATACGAT
>SMSR01004821.1:11653-21898 GCA_019453355.1 Ceratina japonica | reverse complement strand
TAATAATTCATTACATCTGGCGACTACACAGGATAGAACAAGAGGGAAGGAGAGAAGGAAAGGATGAGTACATCGCATAAGGAGGTTAGGAAACTGTCAAATTAAAGGGAGAAGAAAGGTAAGTACTATAAGATAAATATTTAAGTGAGTTAGGAATAGGATATAGAAAGCAAAGGGTAAACGAGCATCTCATATATAGATAATAAGAATACAAATCGTTGTTAGGAGAAATAAAAGTAAAAGAGGAATAAAAGTAATAAGAAGGAATATGAATCGGATAGGAGGAAGGATGCGAGTGGTCATCAGACCATGTTCGCATTTCTGGTCCCTTCCCTCTCTCTTTCGTCATCTTCCTTCTTTTTCATTACTTTGTACGCAAAGTCTGAGAAAGCTCTCCAGTTGTCTTTTGACTTCAAAATTTCAGGTAGCAAGGAATTGATAGAGTTAACAATGCCGATTTTGGAAAATAGATCATGTCTCTCTGCGTCCCATTCAATACATTTAAGAAGGGTATGTATATGGTCATCTGGTTCCATGTTGCAGTAGATGCAGATATCGGTAGGCTCTCTTTTAATACAGTGGAGGAACTTTCTAAAACAACCGTGTCCCGTTAGTAGCTGGGTGGTGTGAAAATTAAGTTGGTAACCGTTTCCCCTGTTCATCCATGTGTCGAAATTATCAAATACAGCACGCAAGGTGCTGTTGTGGTTCTTAGCAAGGTATTTCCCTATTTCTACTTTCCAATCGCTTTGAGTGGCTTGAAATCTGTCTTGTTTTAATAAATTCAATTCTTTTTGACTTATGTTTCTATTTTTTTTCAGGTTTTCAATGTAGTTAAACCTGGTGACAGTATTTTTCATTAACAGATGTATTGGTTGTGTGCGGGCTAAGACAAAAGTAAGTTGACGAGCAATGCTCTTATAACCTTTTATAATTCTATTAGCCATTTTTTTCTGTAATATTAGGAGTTTTTCAATTAATTTTTTGTTTCCTAGGATTTCATCGGCCCAGACAGGGGAGCCGTATAAAGTGATGGAGTTAAAGATGCTGGCGTATAGTCTCCTTACGTTCTCAGAAGGACCATGAAGGTTTGGTAGAATTTTTGTTATGTTATACATATACGCAAGGAGTTTAGATTCAATAAAATCAATATGAGTGCCGAAAGTAATTTTATCGTCAATCATTATGCCTAGGTATTTAAATGAATTCTTAAATGGTATTTTTAGTTGGTCAATAATTAAATAGTTATTAGAAGGGATAGTGTCGGGACTGGTTTTTCCAAAAGATAGAACGCACGTTTTTTCTGTAGCCACTTTTAGGCCCATATCGGATATTCTTTTAATTAATCTGTTAATCGCAACTGTGGCTATTTTGCTGCACGTTGATTTATTTCTAGCAGAAACAATCAGCAAAGTGTCGTCCGCATATCCAAGCAGCTCACATCCAGAGGGAAGAGATGTTTTCAGGATTGGGTCATACCCTATATTCCATAAAGTGGCTGCGAGGACGGAACCTTGCGGAACCCCAGCTGACACTTTTTTGATAACACGTTTATTATTTTTGTCAAATGTGAGAACAACTCTGTTTTTCAAGTATGCTGCAACGATATTGATAAGGTATTGGGGGAAACGCTTATCATACATGCTCGTGATTATTGCGTTCCACGGTATCGTGTTAAAAGCATTACTGATATCAATGCTTATGATTATGACAGATTTATTGTTCTCTATTTCATGTATGATTTTCTTTTTCAGGTGTAACAAGGCGTGAATTGTGCTTAGTCCTTTTTGGAAACCGTACTGTAATTTGGAAGTGGAAGCATAGTAATGAGAGTTCATAAAATTATCTATTCTATATTTAATTATTCGTTCAAAAATTTTACCAATGTCGTCCAATAAACACAAGGGTCGATACGCAGCTGGAGAGTTGAGTGGTTTACCCGGTTTCTTCAAGAGAACGAGTTTGGCGATTTTCCATTCACTGGGGGAAAACACCAAGACGCAAGCAGGTGTTGTACATATCTCTTAAAGAAGGTAAGTTATCTTTGGAAAACTCGTATAAAATAGTATAAGGCACACCTGTCGGGCCGGGAGCTGACTTTTTTTCTACCATTTGTTTCAGANAAATACGGTAAGCAAATAAAATGTGATAAGCGAATTAATGGAATTGGGAGTGTAAAAGGCTCCGGTTAAAAGGACTAACATAGAGTCAGTAAAATAAAATCTACAAATAAATAGACCCATGTCATTAAGGATAAAAATTCGGATAGTGTCGAATATGAAACTGGAAGTAATATTGGACCAGATGCGGATAATTGAGAATAGACCAGCGGAACCAGGGTAATATCAACGTGAATATCATTGCACCAAAGAAGGAGTTCTGCGATGAATAATAAAAACCGAATATAAAGTTTGAGATATTGAACACAGGAGAGGAAGAGAATGAAAAAGGAGGATACAAGAGAACCAGGGATATAATAATTCATTACATCTGGCGACTACACAGGATAGAACAAGAGGGAAGGAGAGAAGGAAAGGATGAGTACATCGCATAAGGAGGTTAGGAAACTGTCAAATTAAAGGGAGAAGAAAGGTAAGTACTATAAGATAAATATTTAAGTGAGTTAGGAATAGGATATAGAAAGCAAAGGGTAAACGAGCATCTCATATATAGATAATAAGAATACAAATCGTTGTTAGGAGATAAGATAATAAAAGTAAAAGAGGAATAAAAGTAATAAGAAGGAATATGAATCGGAGAGGAGGAAGGATGCGAGTGGTCATCAGACCATGTTCGCATTTCTGGTCCCTTCCCTCTCTCTCTCGTCATCTTCCTTCTTTTTCATTACTTTGTACGCAAAGTCTGAGAAAGCTCTCCAGTTGTCTTTTGACTTCAAAATTTCAGGTAGCAAGGAATTGATAGAGTTAACAATGCCGACTTTGGAAAATAGGTCATGTCTCTCTGCGTCCCATTCAATACATTTAAGAAGGGTATGTATATGGTCATCTGGTTCCATGTTGCAGTAGATGCAGATATCGGTAGGCTCTCTTTTAATACAGTGGAGGAACTTTCTAAAACAACCGTGTCCCGTTAGTAGCTGGGTGGTGTGAAAATTAAGTTGGTAACCGTTTCCCCTGTTCATCCATGTGTCGAAATTNAGATTTCATCGGCCCAAACAGGGGAGCCGTATAGAGTGATGGAGTTAAAGATGCTAGCGTATAGTCTCCTTACGTTCTCAGAAGGACCATGAAGGTTTGGAAGAATTTTTGTTATATTGTACATATACGCAAGGAGTTTAGATTCAATAAAATCAATATGAGTGTCAAAAGTAATTTTATCGTCAATCATTATGCCTAGATATTTAAATGAATTCTTAAATGGTATTTTTAGTTGATCAATGATTAAATAGTTATTAGAAGGGACAGTGTCGGGACTGGTTTTGCCAAAAGATAGAACGCACGTTTTTTCTGTAGCAACTTTTAGGCCCATATCGGATATTCTTTTAATTAATCTGTTAATTGCAACTGTGGCTATTTTGCTACACGTTGATTTATTACTGGCAGAAACAATCAGCAAAGTATCGTCCGCATATCCAAGCAGCTCACATCCAGAGGGAAGAGATGTTTTCAGGATTGGGTCGTACCCTATATTCCATAAAGTGGCTGCGAGGACGGAACCTTGCGGAACCCCAGCTGACACTTTTTTGATAACACGTTTATTATTTTTGTCAAATGTGAGAACAACTCTGTTTTTCAAGTATGCTGCAACGATATTGATAAGGTATTGGGGGAAACGCTTATCATACATGCTCGTGATTATTGTGTTCCACGGTATCGTGTTAAAAGCATTACTGATATCAATGCTTATGATTATGACAGATTTATTGTTCTCTATTTCATGTATGATTTTCTTTTTCAGGTGTAACAAGGCGTGAATTGTGCTTAGTCCTTTTTGGAAACCGTACTGTAATTTGGAAGTGGAAGCATAGTAATGAGAGTTCATAAAATTATCTATTCTATATTTAATTATTCGTTCAAAAATTTTACCAATGTCGTCCAATAAACACAAGGGTCGATACGCAGCTGGAGAGTTGAGTGGTTTACCCGGTTTCTTCAAGAGAACGAGTTTGGCGATTTTCCATTCACTGGGGGAAAACACCAAGACGCAAGCAGGTGTTGTACATATCTCTTAAAGAAGGTAAGTTATCTTTGGAAAACTCGTATAAAATAGTATAAGGCACACCTGTCGGGCCGGGAGCTGACTTTTTTTCTACCATTTGTTTCAGAGCAACTTCAACCTCAGATTCCAGGATATCAAAACTGTTCGTTCCATCGAATAGGTATCACATTCATTTTCTTTCTATTATTTGCAGGAAATAGCTTATCAAGAACTGTCACGAGCAAATCAGGATCGATAGACTCACTTATTGGAGAAGAGGAGACGTCACCGAGTCTGGTTGCCCATCGATATGGTCGGCCCCAAGAGTCATTGTCGAGAGAGTTGAGGATATTCTTCCAAGCTAAGTCTTTCGATTTACAGATTGATTTTCTGAAATTGGATTTAAGATATTTATATTCTGCAATTTTAAGCTTAATCCTCGAATCGTGTTCAAGAGCAAGGTTAACGTTTTTTCTCCTCTTTAGATGCTGGAGGGATCGACGTGTGGCCATACAACGTTTCCGTAGAACACCGATGTCATCGTTCCACCATGGCTGTGAGGGTAAGTTATTATTTACTTTAGCTTTTTTCATTGATTTATTGCTTAGATCAGATAGTATTTCATTGAATAATCTCGCTCTTTCATTTATAGAGACATTATCCGGAGCATTATCATTCCAGGAGTGTATTTCGGAGCAGATAGAAAATGAGGTAGGGCAGAAAGATTTAATCGACCATCTTGGGAATGATTTTTTACAGTGATTATTGAGATTTTGACGGTAAATGTTCTTGTGTATCTGGAAGTAGATGTATCGGTGATCAGAGAGTGATTCGGTGGCATCATCGACCCTCCAGTTATTGATAAAATCAATTGCATAAGAATTAGCAATAGTGATGTCGACAATAGAGGACCCCTGAGGCCGAACACAGGTAGGCAAAGAACCACGATTAGCAATGAAAAGATTATTGCTACTCAGCCATTTGCACGTGCTTTTGCCTCTCGTATTGTCTTTGTTACAGAACCATTTTTTACTGGCCGCATTGACATCACCACCGCAGATAATGGGGACACGGCGGTTCGAGNGAATTCATAAAATTATCTATTCTATATTTAATTATTAGTTCAAAACTTTTACCAATATCATCCAATAAACACAAGGGTCGATACGCAGCTGGAGAGTCGAGTGGTTTACCTGGTTTCTTTAAGAGAACGAGTTTAGCGATTTTCCATTCACTGGGGAAAACACCAAGACGCAGGCAGGTGTTGTACATATCTCTTAAAGAAGGTAAGTTATCTTTGGAAAACTCGTATAAAATAGTATAAGGCACACCTGTAGGGCCGGGAGCTGACTTTTTTTCTAACATTTGTTTCAGAGCAACTTCAACCTCGGATTCCAGGATGTCAAAACTGTCGTTCCATCGAATAGGTATCACATTCATTTTCTTTCTATTATTTGCAGGAAATAGCTTGTCAAGAACTATCACGAGCAAATCAGGATCGATAGACTCACTTATTGGAGAAGAGGAGACGTCACCAAGTCTGGTTGCCCATCGATATGGTCGGCCCCAAGGGTCATTGTCGAGAGAACTGAGGATATTCTTCCAAACTAAGTCTTTCGATTTACGGATTGATTTCCTGAGATTAGATTTAAGAAGTTTATATTCTGCAATTTTAAGCTTAATCCTCGAATTGTGTTCAAGAGTAGAGTTAACGTTTTTTCTCCTCTTTAGATGTTGGAGGGATCGACGTGTGGCCATACAACGTTTCCGTAGAGCAGCGATATCATCGTTCCACCATGGCTGTGAGGGTAAGTTGTTATTTACTTTAGCTTTTTTCATTGATTTATTGCTTAGATCAGATAGTATTTCATTGATTAATCTCGTTTTTTCATTTATAGAGACATTATCCAAAGCATTATTATTCCAGGAATGTATTTCGGAGCAGATAGAAAATGAGGTAGGGCAGAAAGATTTAATCGACCATCTTGGGAATGATTTTTTACAGTGATTATTGAGATTTTGACCGTAAATGTTCTTGTGTATCTGGAAATAGATGTATCGGTGATCGGAGAGTGATTCGGTGGCATCGTCGACCCTCCAACTCTTAATAAAATCGATTGCATAAGAATTGGCAATAGTGATGTCGACAATAGAGGACCCCTGAGGCCGAACGCAGGTAGGCAAAGAACCACGATTAGCAATGTAAAGATTATTGCTACTCAGCCATTTGCACGTGCTTTTGCCTCTCGTATTGTCTTTGTTACAGAACCAGTTTTTGCTGGCCGCATTGACATCACCACCGCAGATAATGGGGACACGGCGATTCGAAGGAAAAACCTCGCTAATGGAGCGTAGACGATTTTCAAATGAAACAATGTTTTCATTGGGAGGGCAATAAAATGATATGAAGTATATTCCATCGAGTTCGACAGCAGCTATGTCGTTGTCTACAGAAATTAGTTTGACATTCTTGAATTTCTCAGAGTTAATTATTATGGCTGCTTTATTTTCTTTAGAGCCCACCCATCCCTTCTTGCGTGCATTATAAGGTTCGGAGACTAGTGCACAATCAACAGAGTTAAGTTTAATCGTGTGTTCAAGGAGAGCTTGAGCGCAGGAAGAATGGTTCACATTGATCTGAATCACCCTGATTCCGCTGGAGTTGCATTGGCGAGCAGAGGGTACAAACAAACTGTAGTCGGTCCCAATCATTATAAGTTAGGTATAAGGTATTAAGTTTTAATATTATTGGATTTAACTTTGTACAGAGTTGACAACCACACCTCCGAGTTTTGGTGATAATGTTCTCGCAAGGGTTTTTTCGCTTTTTTTCAGGAATTCTTTGTAGGACGCACATGAGGATGATCCAATGCGATGTGCATCGTCATATTTATTTTTGCTGCACAAAATGCATTTAAAAATGGAACTAGCACATGAAATTGCAGAGTGGTCATTCTTCCCACATTTATAGCACCACCCCGAGTAATCGAGATCAGAACGGCAAGTATTTCTCATATGTCCGTACTCCCAGCACCTATAGCATTGTACTGGACGGTTCTCTAAAAGTGTAACTTTGGCGGTAGACCATCCAATGGGGATAGTTTTTTTCTTGATAAGTTCGTATGCTATCTGTTCAGAGCATTTACACCAAACAACGTGTTGGCCATTTTTGTTCGGGCGAATTGGGCCAAGTATAATTTTTTCGTTTCGTTTGGCTTCGTTCTTGATTATCTCTTTAATTTCTGGGGTACTAACAGAGGGATCAAGGTTTGAAATGAGTATCTCTTTAAACTTTTTTGGGCAGGAAACACTCATTTGAAGGTTTTTCGCAATTTCGTCCAGTTTACAAGCTAAAGTCTCAACGGCGTTATCATTACTTTTTTTTAGTTATTTCCAAAAGGAGACCGCCGTTGAGGGTATTCCTCTGTTTTATTGTCTCGATACCGATGTCTTTTAATACAATATGTTTTCTAGCGGTAGTTATCATTTTGGATATTTTCTCTTTGTCATTATTGATTGACGATATGTAAATTACATCTGGGTTTCTCGGTTTTTTAATAGGAGTCTTGGGGATAGGATTACGCATTGGTGTCTGTAGCGGTATACTAGGCATCGGATATTGTGTGCTCGATAAATCTGGATACATCTCATGGGTAGGAATATTTTTAATATTTTTATTCGGAAGTCCTTTTTTAACAACTTCATTCCAACGTAGTGTCTTATTTTTTACAGGTATTCTTTTTAGGCCATCAGAGGATTCTTCGGGGGCATCGGATAACGAGATTTGTGGCGAGGAAGGGTGCAGAGAGTAAAGAGGAGAGTCCTTGACATTATCTGGGAAATGGACATTAGATTTATCCCTTGTTAGGTTACGACCTAACCGGGTCCGGATATCGCGAGTGGAATGGATTAGTAGGAAAGGAAAATATATTGTGTACAAAAAGAAATTTAAAATCCAAATAATTTGGAAGAAAAATTAACAGTTTATTTTTCCGACCGCCACTGGCGGTCGAAAACTTCAATCACCTTTTACAATAAAGAAAATGTAGGTTTTATCCGCCGCCTCCTCCGTGGTAAGGCCCCTTCAGCGACGGCTACTGTTTAACAAAAGAATCACTTAAATTAATAACGATTCTGTAAGTGGACTGTATCTTATTGAAGGGCAGAGTATTCTCGCCCTTCGGGTCTCTCACGGGCACGTAACGTGCACGTTGACCCCACAATGACAATCACTGTTTCGGTGCACCGAAAACAACGAACGCGTATCGCCGTTCGTAAAGACACACGTAGCAACACACTGGCTTACGTGCAGGAGTCCGGGTTGTAAGGCCGAACCTCCAACAGAATTCCGAACTGATTCTGTCTCTTTACGAACTACGCTCTGCCGAACAAAGAGCGCACCCACCGGGGTTATTGGAATAAGCCGTGTGCCGCGGTACACTGCAAGTCCTCGGCTGATGTACGGTCAACCAACCTATTGCAGGTCCTCTGCGGAGACTAATTCCTCCACCGGCGATCAGCCATGAAAAGACTTGAGGATCCTGGACGATAGCGGTCAAAAATACGTCCTGCAGAACGTATTCCTGTCTCGGCACTGTAACAGTGTTTTAACTGAGGAGAAGTTAATTCTTTCCTCAGTGCAGGAGAAATGCAAGCTGGATCGTTTGTTCGACGTAAGCGTCAAAGACGATCTATCGCTGGCGTTCGACAGTGTAAGACTGGCAACGAGTCACGCACTTCACCTCTCGAAAAGAGGTGTATTACCGTTAAACGGTGTAAATATCGCGTATCTCGCTCTCTCTCACTCCTTCGCGTTACCGAGGAATCGGCATATGTTTCGCGAGAGTTTAAAAATTCTCGTTACTCGGAGGGCGGAGAATCCGTTGAGAGGCGGTGTTTATATCAACACGGCACACTTAGTATAAGAAATGGTATACCATTTCTTATATCTGGTGATCGTGTTGATTTCTTCGAAATTTATTGAATATTCCGAGAATTTCGTAACGAATTCTCGGTTCGACTAAAAATGAAAATCAGATAAACCGGCCGAGCTAATTTCTACAGCCGTGTATCAAATGAATTTAAAAAATCATTACTGGATCTTCAAACATCCCTGTTCCTAACAATTAAGTTATTGCTTTTAATTAGATCGTTTTTTAATCTTTTTATTTTCTCGTCCGTAGCGTTATTGACCCTTTTAACTATTTCATCAAGTAGTAGCTCAAAGCTTCCTTGATTGTACTCGTGATTCAATTGGATATTATTTAGTACTGAATCTTTATTTTTGACATTATCAGGAGAAACTTTATTCCCTTTTTTATATCTGCGCAGTTCATCGGTTAATTCAATATTCTCTAATCGCAGTCTTTTAATTTCATCATCGGTAGCTTCATTATCATGGAATATACTTAGAGCAGTAGTCATTTTTCTGATAGTGTCGGCGGCTAGCTTTAATTTTTTTTGAAATATGCTTTGAAGGTTGCTGGAATTGTTTTTAACGTACTCGACGTCATCAGCTGCGGCTAGAAGATTTTGCGTAATGTTAAATGTAGTTTCTTTACCTGTAGCCATTTCCTCGATATCAGAAGCATTAAAGGAAGCATCGTCATCGGAGTAAACATTTTTCTTTTTCTTATTAATTCTTCTATTTGAGGAGTTTGAACCTTTTGATGAGTTCGAATTATTACCCTACTAAAAAATCTTAGGTGATTCTCATGCCAAAACGGCACTTGAAAATCAGGTTGATTTTTACCATTATTTTTATCATTACAAAAAATGATATCTATCTTTTATCGATTTAAATAAGGATATCACAATCTCGCGAAATAGTTTATTTATTTTCCATAATAATTGCATATTTAAATCGAGTAGGAAAATTTTTTTGCAAAATTATTTTCTTTCTTTTTAGAATTCACGTAATTATTACTTACTGCCTAAATATATTATGTATCCTGCACATCTGTTTTCTGTATCCCATAAAATATAATATTTGTGTTTGCTATCATAGTCGTCCAAGTGAACAGGTACGATATGATCATCATCATGTTTGTTGTAAAATATTGAGGTTACTGGCACGTAATAGTATTT
>SMSR01004800.1:0-24835 GCA_019453355.1 Ceratina japonica | reverse complement strand
TTTTTAATGATTATTTTACTGCGTAGGTTTACCGATTCATGAATCAGAAACAGGAGAACTAATGACGCAAATTTTTTGTTTCCTCTTCTCGCGATTCTAACGAATAAAGAATGTCGAGATAAAACATAGAGTATTAATAGATAAGTTAAATGTAATCGCTTTTAAACCCAACGTGCTACTGCATTTAATTATTATGAAATTATAGTGTTATTGCTTAACAGTTACGGAATCAGGTAGTTTACTATGTAGCAACTAGATATTAAGAAATCGAAAACGTTGGTTACGAAAAATTAAAATATATAGAAGATTCATTCATCTGAAAGTCAAACATACGATACAGTATAATTTATTTAAAAGTACTGAAACATGATTTCTGAAAGTTAACGATAAGGAAACATCTATAATAATCGACTATAGATAACAAATTATCGAACTATTACTAACAGCAACGTAACTATAGATAGGAAAATTGCGAAAGAATCATGTAATAATGAATTCGAGACTTTCAACAATTGATGAATAAATAAAAAAACTCAGTAGATGTATGTATATTGGGGAAAATGGAAGCGATAAGAAATACATGAAAAATTCGCTCAGATATGATCACATGTTTTCTTCTTATGCGATGCCATATCAATGATTACAACAACCATCTCTTATACATTCAACTCCATGAATAGAGTAATGATTTAATTATACAATCCAACAATATTGTGCTGCAAGTCATCAATGCACAAATACTACATTGCTGAGATTTTTTCTACATGTGCATATACGCGTTACAAAACACGTGCATATCAAAATGAACTTAGATGCATGCACTGACTCTAACTCTGATGTTGTTTTGAAGAAAGGCACNAAAGAATTTCAAAAAAATACGCGATAACGAGTATTTTTCCATGACTAATGTAAAATAAATTGATACGTTTTGAATCACATGGATGATCGACAAGCATAAAACTTCTGGTCACGAAAAATGGTCAAGTTTTTTTCTATAATGATCTGTTTAATTAAAAAGTAGATGTGTAAAAAAAAAAGATCGAAAAGTTAATATGATCACCCTAAGGAAAATATATTAGCATAAGAATTTTCATAGTATAATAAGTTCAAGAGCAATGAAAGATGTCACGATAATCTTCACTGTAATCTGTCTATCTATACGTTTCGTCGATGATAACGACGATCAACTGAAATTACTGTTTCTATCACACATCGATATGAGTGCTACTTGAAATCCAACGCGCAGAAGAATAATGTTTTCTGTAATGGAGAAACTTAATTCAAACAGTGTCGAGAAAGGCTGATTTCTATTTCAAGTGAGTAACGGTTCAAAGCATTCCGAGAAATACGAACGAAACACAAAAAACGAGCGCCAAGCCACAGCGAATGCGGAATGATAATAATCGAGGTAGCGACCAAAATAGTGGAGTCGTTCAAAAACTATATGCAAAAAAAAAACAAATATAGATTATGTATATATCCGTACGCCTCGGAGTTGCGAAACACCGATCGGATCACCATTATTCCGCGAAAAAACTGTCTTACAATGCTCGAAATCGACGCTTTCTAAATGCTTTACTTTAAAAAGTGAGCATTCCCTCTTACTTTTTTACTTCCTAAATTACAGTACTAGCGACAAATGTACTCTTGTATCTCTGATATATATTTTAAACTTATGAATAACAGAACTGATAGCCCGAAGAAACGATATGAATAAAAACTACTTTCTTAATATCCGTGAACGTCTTCAAGCTTTTCAACATTACTGTCCACGGTATAAATGCTATTAATTATAAATATCCTGTATGAGTTATAGCCCTTCTAAAAGATACGCGACCCCTTCTAATTCCGAAAACTACAAATTCCATCAGAACTATTGTTCTTCGCGTACCATAAATCCGTCCTGTTGACATCGGTAGGATTAGATTTTTCATAACATTCACTTCGATTAACTTAATTGTTTCAAACAGGCAGGAATGTAGTTTTATGACAGTGGCTGAAAGGTTGGTCGTAAAGGTGGAATAGAAAATAACCCATTAACTGGTTGGACGACCAGGGGCAATCCCGCTTATGGGACCAATACTACGGTCAATCTCGGTTTGTAAAATTTTCAGCCGTCGTCAGTGCGCGGCCTATTCTACCCTCGGATCGTTATTCAAGTTTCGAGGAACAGCTGTGCTATTCAAAGAGACCCTACGCCTCTTTTCTTACAGGGCTTGGCGTGCTACATTCTCAACCTAGAGAAATTGGCCCCTGGGAGAGTCCACACGCTCAGAAGATCAGTGAATTTACCGATGCTTTTTAAACAACTCTGGGTACACGACCCTGTGCTACGAGCTTCTTCTTAAGAAAAAGTTCTAAAGAATGTATCATCAACACGTCATNTTGGCTAGAGAATTGTTCTCTCCTACCCAGTTCTTTCTTCAACTATGTATTAAAATTTACAAGGAGCTCCTTAATCCTTTCATTACTAATCCCAACAAATTCGGTGTGTAAGCCTGATCAGGTTTTCCCCGCTTCACAGGCAGCACCCTGGGCGAATGCGAGATGGATGCATTGGGTTGTTGGAGGAGGGTAAGGAAGTAGGAGCTGTAAGAAAGGAAGGAGGATAAAAAGCCGTTGCAATCCCGTTAGGGACGCAATAATNTACAGGGCTTGGCGTGCTACATTCTCAACCTAGAGAAATTGGCCCCTGGGAGAGTCCACACGCTCAGAAGATCAGTGAATTTACCGATGCTTTTTAAACAACTCTGGGTACACGACCCTGTGCTACGAGCTTCTTCTTAAGAAAAAGTTCTAAAGAATGTATCATCAACACGTCATACTAAAATATACTCGCAGTCCCTTTTATACGTATTATAAAAACGTTGATCGAGTATTATGTCGACTCGAATGTTAAACTTGTTTTTTGATTATATTTCCTTTTCATAAAGCGATCGTATATCGATTAGTTTAATTAGAGCGCGAATGGGACTTGAGCCGATTATTCAGAATCAGTGCAATTGACAAGAAACGGAACGGTAAAATTACAATATTGTATATCACAAAAGCAAATATTTACACGCACGGAAGGATATGGCACGCGTAAAAGTTTCAGACATCCGTCAAGTATAATGCAACCGCTTCCTGACGTGGAACGAATAAACGCTTTGCCGCGTTCCGATCGTAATTTCGCGAATTCTTTGCGCTCGTCGCTGTTTATTGCTCTTCGGATTGCTCGTGTTATTCATAGCAAAACATTGCTTCGATTATAAAAGCAACAATTACTTTTTTCTCCATAACTAATCGATTTT
This sequence comes from Ceratina japonica, assembly GCA_019453355.1. Classification (NCBI taxonomy): domain Eukaryota; kingdom Metazoa; phylum Arthropoda; class Insecta; order Hymenoptera; family Apidae; genus Ceratina; species Ceratina japonica. The sequence goes on along the minus strand of SMSR01004800.1, from coordinate 21,542 downwards.
TAATGATTATTTTACTGCGTAGGTTTACCGATTCATGAATCAGAACCAGGAGAACTAATGACGCAAATTTTTTGTTTCCTCTTATCGCGATTCTAACGAATAAAAAATGTCGAGATAAAACATAGAGTATTAATAGATAAGTTAAATCTAATCGCTTTTAAACCCAACGTGCTACTGCATTTAATTATTATGAAATTATAGTGTTATTGCGTAACAGTTACGGAATCAGGCAGTTTACTATGTAGCAACTAGATATTAAGAAATCAAAAACGTTGGTTACGAAAAATTAAAATATATAGAAGATTCATTCATATGAAATTCAAACATACGATACAGTATAATTTATTTAAAAGTACTGAAACATGATTTCTGAAAGTTAACGATAAGGAAACATCTATAATAATCGACTATAGATAACAAATTATCGAACTATTACTAACAGCAACGTAACTATAGATAGGAAAATTGCGAAAGAATCATGTAATAATGAATTCGAGACTTTCAACAATTGATGAATAAATAAAAAAACTCAGTAGATGTATGTATATTGGGGAAAATGGAAGCGATAAGAAATACATGAAAAATTCGCTCAGATATGATCACATGTTTTCTTCTTATGCGATGCCATATCAATGATTACAACAACCATCTCTTATACATTCAACTCCATGAATAGAGTAATGATTTAATTATACAATCCAACAATATTGTGCTGCAAGTCATCAATGCACAAATACTACATTGCTGAGATTTTTTCTACATGTGCATATACGCGTTACAAAACACGTGCATATCAAAATGAACTTAGATGCATGCACTGACTCTAACTCTGATGTTGTTTTGAAGAAAGGCACACGCCCCTTCGATGACTTTACTTTCTAATCCTGTTCAAGAGATTGGTAGAGATGGTACAAAAATCTTCCGATATGCAACGATTTTTTTCGCAACTTTAGCTACGTACTCGTTCATTTCTTTTCTCTTTTCCACTTTCGCAAACAAATTTTACGAAATGCAGATTATGCGTTATTTAATGAAATTCAGGGACACAGATGATGAAACCAATGAAACCAATGAAAACAATCATAACCTCTACGAAAGCACGACTTTTGTTTGTCCGTCAACTAAAAGCGAAGAAATATATTTCGAAATACTTGTTGCGATAACGGCAAAGCGACAAATAAATTCTAAAAGGAAGTTCAGAGACCAAAGAATACACACGGCATAATGTTCCAACTGCAGTGACTGGCAGAGATGATGATTCATCCATTTTAAAGTTTTGCGATTGCAAAGAAGAAATATCTGCTATTGAACGAAATCTATCACGTATTAACATAAGAGTACATATTTGAAAATAAATTTCGTCTCGATCTGGTAGCGGACCTAGCAACAGAATTGCTTTGCCAATCCCCTTATTACGTAATGCCGTTGTCAAACCAAACGGATACACCGTAACGATGATGTAGCCTGAGAGAATTAATTTCGGCGAAGAGGGCAGTCGATAATCATTTTAAATCGTATCACGTACTATCTTTCTTTCGACCGTTCATAAAGAAGAGAGAAAAACCTAGAGCAGCTGCAAACGAGCCAGTGTGGTTTCTCGCAAGTTCGATTCTAATATATTTTTCTAATTTTTTTTTCATCCGATGCCGTAACATTCGCAGGATAATTCGAATAATATCGTTTAGGTAATTTTACCGTGATTGAACCAGGGATAATGCATTCATGTTGACGGCATATGATAACGAAATTCCGTATGAAATACATATGGCCAGCAAAGTGACGATCGAGTGTCTTTCCTTGGCACGACATTACGACACATGTACGCACACATGACTGCTGCGTGACGACGTAAAGAGTACGCATGTAGGTGTGTGCACCTAAACGGACGTGAACATATACGTACGTATACACGGCAGCATATGAACTCCCAATTCCTAGTCTGCGCGTTCACGAAATGAAAAAGATCGCGGATGAATTTGAGACTACAGAAAAAGAGACGAAAGGATTTACTTACCCGATTTCTGAGGAAGTCCTCGATGGCACGTTGCGCCGAGTCGGTGAGTTTCACGAAGATCAGGGACTTGTTTTCGTGAAAATTACTGTGTGACGACAAACCATACTGGACACCTGCCACCAGCGCCGCCATTTCTCTGTCTCTCAACAGCGAGTTTCTCTCTCGCACACGTCCCCCTCGTAAAAGCGCACACAGCTGACGTCCTTGTTGGTTAAACGAAGCACTTTTTTTATATATATATGCAGGTTTACTTGTTACCCCGCGATACAAATACGGCGCATACTACGCGACGAGAAAACACTTTGCCGCAACTGATACTTTCACTCGCAGCAAATCGAGTAAATGCGGAGAGAAACGGAGAGAAAGAGAGGAAAAGAAGAAGGCAGAAAGGCACACACAGAATTAAAGAACGAAAGACAAATAGCGAAAGAAGAAGGCATCTACACCTCCCCCAAAATAGTGGATTCTCTCGGACGTAGCTCTGGCACACACACGTTTTTATCTCCCGTGCTTCGACGCGTTTTTCTTTTTTTCCTTCTTCACGCTGTTTCTTCACCTTTGGCCACTTCTTTTTTAAACGCCGAATTTCCGTCGTTCACGTTTCGAAAGTGGTCAAGCACCCGCACGCGCATAAACCACCCTCACGCACGTTCCTGTNAATAGCGAAAGAAGAAGGCATCTACACCTCCCCCAAAATAGTGGATTCTCTCGGACGTAGCTCTGGCACACACACGTTTTTATCTCCCGTGCTTCGACGCGTTTTTCTTTTTTTCCTTCTTCTTCACGCTGTTTCTTCACCTTTGGCCACTTCTTTTTTAAACGCCGAATTTCCGTCGTTCACGCTTCGAAAGTGGTCAAGCACCCGCACGCGCGTAAACCACCCTCACGCACGTTCCTGGTCCTCGATCTCTCTCAACCGTCACATATTAGCGCACCGATACGTCTCATTTCAGATTTTCTCGCGATTGGATACGTACGAAGAGAGAGCAGCGCCCGTCGTTTCGCCGTAAGGAACTACACAACCACACTTTCGAACGACCACCTGGTAGGTGGGGCTTACGGGAGAACCATCGACCAATCCTGATTACGTACGGAGGTAGCGCACGGGCGTCGATCGTACCGTCCTCCTGTGGTCTTGGCCAACGATCGACTGAAATTGTTCCCTCCACTCGTNCGCTTTCTAAATGCTTTACTTTAAAAAGTGAGCATTCCCTCTTACTTTTTACTTCCTAAATTACAGTACTAGCGACGAATGTACTCTTGCNTTCTGTTCTGTGTTACTAGCGCTGCCATCTGATGCCGGATTCTGTAATGTTACGAACAGAAACACGTGATCACCTTCGAAAATATTACCAGATTACTAAAAGTCCCTATATTGTATGTGTCTGTAAAAGCCGTACAAAATATAATATGAAATAGCTTGTAGAAAAACGTGCTCATAAATCACAATGTAATATCATAAACGATCATGGACCATATGGACCTAAATCCAGAGAGAAACCTAAATCCATGTTAATCTGTCGGTGTGGTATCACTGATTATAATGTAAGCATATATTTAAAGGTTACGTGCGTTACGTATTATTGTCCTTATTGCTATTTACCACATAGAATAACAAAGCTTAAGAATTCAAAAATGCTTCAGAAATTAACACCATCAAATCTACTTGTGATAGGCTTAGGATCTTGGATAGCTTACCAAGTAATGTTTGATCCACGAAAGCATCGTTTATGGGAATTAGGCGAGGATCCTTATTATTCATACGCTCACGAAATAGAGAGGGTAATTTTAAATATTTTCCTTATTATAGTTTTAACAATGTTTTGTTCCATTTAGACCTAAATTATGTGTTACGTAAAGAAACTCAGTAAAGTTTCATGAAAAGGTATTGTTGTTCTTTACTTTGATTCCTATTGTAATTTCTGAGGTTAAATCAGGTGCATCTAGCTGTTACAAATAATATGTAATAAATTTAGAGTATTCAGCAGTGTTATTTCTGCCTTGCAGGCGAAATTGGGAAGAATATATCGGCCTGGAGAACATCTGACTAAAAGTATGTTCGGTGATACATCATAATATTCTTATCGTGTATTGAATTTTGTTATTCGTAGTAGTACTGGTTATGTATACTATTAAATAAAACAAAAAACGAATGTTTTGTTTTAATTTATATAGTTATAAACACAATATATTTTCACCAAGTCAATAAGATTAGCAGTTTCAAGCTCACAAAATTTAATTTTTAACTATAGTTATGAGAAGACATGTTGAATGAATAGAAAGATTAATTAAAAATGAAATAGACGTTTAATCTTATATTCGTATTTCTTTCACTATATTCAATTAAACCAGTCATATACCTAGATAGTTTTTAAGCAGGCATTGTCAACAAAAGAAACTAATTGCGCAACGCTAATTGTATGTATAATAATTATTTGATAAATATTTCATATTCAATGTATGATATTTATATAAAAAATATTCGTAAGTTCTATTTGGGAACAAGTTAAAATGCTAACTAAAAGTACTTAGATGTAATTGATCGAAGGAGGTATTAAAGTAAAATATATTGAGATTGATAGGTTTTGATGCTTTATTAGAGTCTGTGAATCACCTTCCCCTGAGACAGCCTATTTCATTAAGAAAGCCATCCTTCTTTTCATCCCTTAACATTTACCATCATCATATATTGCACAGTTTTTGTTCCACCGTCCACTTAAGAGCACCCATTGGATATGATAGGTAAATGTGAAATGTGAACAGAAAATTAGCTTGTGCAAAATAATGGATAAGAAATTAGTAAACATAAAATTAAAATTTTATATCGTAATGTAATATGATTTTAATGTCATTAAAATAACTGCACCAGCATTACTTAATTACGTCCTAATTTTTATGGCGACACGATATAATGATGGCTGTATGTTGTGAGGGATTATAAAGAAATTATATCATTTCTTTCGCTTTACACGCAGAACATATATGTAGGTATCAGCAATGAGGACTTCATTCTCAAAGAATCACGTCTTCGCAATGTACAATTAACGGCGTCTTAGATCCTAAGCATTCGTTAACATTTACAAAAGAAAGGCGGATATTCTCGAGAACACCGTTCTTCCTTTATGGATTGAAAGAGAAAGTGTAAACTTCAGTTACAGAATTAATTGGTCAATGTATTTTGTTCGGGATAATTTGATATGCACTTTAATATACAGGTATGTATATTTTGAACCGAAAGTATAGGATGCATGAAAGAATAGTACACGGTGGTAAAAAGCAAACAGCGTACAGCGTATTCGAATGGAACATGATGACGAGAGAGCATCGATGTATACAGAGCTAGTAGGAATTCTTGAATTCAACGAATCATCTCATTATTTAGAAAATGCTCCTTCTTTGTGAATTGTTGATGCTTCGCGTCCCAACAAGATGTGCTTATAGGTTTCGTTCGACTAAATTTTAGTGAAATCATGCAAAAACCTGTGGTTATGATAAAGATCATTGTTTGCTAATTTGCTGAAACACGAGGCAACATCAGATTGTTAATGTATAGTACGATCGTGTATATGTATGTACAAGTGTATAGTATATATATGTATAGGATGGCCGTGTAAAACATTACAAACTGTTATCTCTGAGAACTAGCCAGGATAAATATGAAAGATTGTTTCATTAGCATATTGAATAACTGAAAATGGTCTTCCTTCGTCTACATGACTCTTGTCTTTGAAACATAGGTAGTTGTCAAACTAACAACTTGCAACATTTTATACAGGCCATTTGTATATTATATGTGCAGCCGTGTATGCAATATATTTTGCGTTCACACAATTAGAGTGTAATAATATTTTACACGTGAACGTTATTGATAATGCGAAAATGATAAATTACAAAAAGATAGCGGAGGCAACTGGCGGATACTTCATATAACATGAAGATCAGTTTTGCAATTACAGTGACATCAATGATGAGGTGACTGTTCGAAAACACTGATGATCAACATAACAATTGTATTGCGTGTATTACACATATGTGTTGTCTTTCTTTTTGTTCACTAACTACCAGACGAAAATCTAGAGGTCTCAGACGAATTGAAGAAGATTTCAACAAGCGATATTAACGTCTAAGCAAGCAGAAGATCCGAATTAGATGATTTAATCGATTCACTAGAGTACGTAGATCGTTAAAGTTATTTCTATCTCCTGTGCAGCTGACGTATAAAATGACCTAAAAAAAAATGTATACAAATTCGGATATGTAGTGGATGAAAGACGAGTCCCTCCAGATTATCGATGGTCTTACGTTCGGCAATTTTTCGTATAGCAATTACGGTGGTGTCACATCGAGTCACATCTTATACTTTACATAATTAATCCGTAATAATGATGATAGTTCGATTTTATCTTCTTTTTTTACGTCAACAACGATACGACATGAAATGTGGCACAATAATGATTTAACGACGATAAAACTCTGGTCAACTTTCCTCGTTTGCCTTTTATTCACGCACAATATCACCTTATTTATATTATATTCCATAATAGCTATTCCAGTTGGTCGATAAATACCACTGTAACAATCTTTATTTCATACTCGTTACTTCGTTCGTATGCTCGTGCATATAGCATTTATCAATTTAATAATTCTCTCTTTCGCCGGCTTAACACTATTATATTATCACGTCACGCGCATTTCCTAATTTTATCGATCGAATCTTGTTAACGTTTGCACACGTCGCCAAACAAAATTACCTCTTTCATCAATTGATTTAAGGATCGCTAACTACAAGTAAATGATCACGATGAAGTTTATCTCAATCAATTTTGTACGTTGATTGTATTAGAAAACTTCGATAAGTGTCTAGACTTTGGAAAAAGCTATTATATATCGTTCTGTACATTATTTAAATAATAAATTTCGAAATCCACTATTTTATTTCAACCCTTAGAGTGCGAAGCAACTAGGATATAAGGACAAAATATGCATATCGATTGAATCTGATAAAACTGCTAGTATAATATTGTACAATTTGGGTTTTGCATTAAGGATGAGTATATGCAAGTAAGCATGACAGGAGACGACAGCGAATTTTACCGGAAAAGCAGTAACGATTAGCTCGACAGGATTAATCGACGTTAAAGGGGATCAACAAAACGCAAAGACGAACCTATCGATGAAACGAGGAATTCGAAAAAATACCTGGCAATGCTGGCGTCGCGTGCGTTGATCGATCAAGGACAGAATACCATTCTTCCAAAGGCGGAATCGTAGAATCGTGCACACGTGTTCACTGGTGAAAAGAGACTTTTTCGATCATATAAACGATTCAGAGATAGAATAAGCTCTTCATGCGAGTGAACGAACGAAAGGTAAACGTTTATTATCAATAAAGAATCTGGGATCTTGTATTATTATATCTCTTCTTTTGTGTTGAATGTGCGTGTTTGACTCTGATACAATTGCTTTTTAAGTCCACCTATGTATTTATATACTCGGAGGCTGCGCAACAGGTTGTGTGGTGCCGTAAATATCATACTTCTTCTTTCTCCTCTCTCATTCGCTTGGTTTAAAAATTTTGATAACAACAACTATCGTACGCTCCCTCGGGACGATGAAAATGTACTCTTTGCTCGTCGAGGATACAATATCTAAGAATCACGCAGTCATCCGCATATGTACGCACAAAATTACGCGTTCCGTATAAGTATTATCATTAATAATTTTTCTTTTTTTTGCAAATGTGTCTCTTGTCATCTGGTTACAAATGTTATCCCTTAGTATGCTTTTATTTACGAAACACAAACATCCTGCTATTTTTTTTTCTTTTTTTTTTCTTTAATATATTTGTTTAAGTACAATTATATACGCGTCGTACGATTTCTCAAGCATAGTATTGTCAATAATTGTGTATATATTTTGTTCTTTTTTTCATTTAATTTTTTTCCTCTCTCGTTTGTTAAATGGTTTCGCTTGCTACACGTTTTCACGATACAGTGATCTGGAGTCTAGTTTTCTCTGTTTTTTTTTTTCTTTTAGAAATGATCTCTTTTTCTTTGGTTCTGCGTTCATGGTCGGTCATCGAACGCAAAAGTTCGCGGTTCACAACTCTCGTCGAACAAGAACTACGAACACTTGACCCTATTACTTACATACATATACCGCACGCGCCCTTTTCAAGTTTTTTCTCACCTCTTCGATTAGATACACTCTGAGAAGAATGATGGATCGATTCGTGCAACGAGACGTTCAATCACAGAAAGAAGTTATTTACAAGTATGTATCTCGCATTATTTTTTCATGACTGTATAAATTTATCATTTAAATATTCGTGATATATATTAAAATGATTTACGGGGATATGCGTTTTCGTTAGGTAAAGATAGTAATACACTTGATCTCCCATCTCTTTCCGCGGCACTTGTTTTAACCCTTTAGGGACTTGTTTCTCTGTTTTCTTCACCGTTTCCGTTTCGTCTCTTTTAAATCCAAAATGTTATTCAAAGTAATGAAATTCATAGACTAAAAGCTAAATCTATCATTAAGCACTCATCTCTAAACACACATGGCATGCATCACGTTACGGTATAGTAATCTATTAACAGTAGGTATGCAGCTAGAGTGATATCAACTTTACAAATTATGTACTAGTACCATAATTATGTCGATATTTTAAGTAGAATCCAAGATAAACCACTCGAAAATTGAATTTCTTGCGCGTGAGTCCCGTCAGGGTTAAACCTCCTCTTATTTCGACGAATATAAATTACCGCGTGCACCCCTATTCATTATTGTTCAAACCCGCGATGCAAGCATTGTTTATCTTTTGTGCAATCGTACCCTTCAGAGTGGATAATGTGACAGAATAAAAAAACAAATAAAACGTTTGTGTAATAACAATGAATACTTCTATTTTAATATTACAGTGAAGCGCGCAAAAACCAAGTGTGATCCGCGCGTAAACTCAACGTTTAAAGTTAAAGGGCGATGTATGGTCGCATCATTGTCTCGAATTCTCTCGTTGCTCTTTAAAATCCTTTTCGAAAAATCTCTAACTACGCGATTCATTGTCCGACGAATACTTTTGCGTTCCCTGTATCAATTCTTATCGATAATAATCAACGTTATTCGAATTGTCCTCGTTCATCTAACTGTAATCGGTCATCCTGCGACACGTTGCGACAGAAGGCATTGCAATTTCTACGCTACTCGATCACAATCGCGACGATTGCCATAGTATCTTTCGTCATTGCACACCGACGAGACTCTTCGGACGTTTAACGAGTATAGAGAATAGAAATCGAAAATGTCTTTTAAAAGAGAAAAATACTGTTGCTATTGGAATCAGTATAGTTACGTATGTCACTGTGTGTATTTGTATGTGTAGTATACAAGTATGTAATGGTGTACGGTATGGGATAATGAAATTTAGCTAGCCTTTACGTATGTGTGCGTCTCCTACCTTCTAGCGGGACACATCGAAATTTCTGTTCACTGGAGGACGCGTGCATACGCACGGGCTGGCTAAACTTCATTGTCGCATACTGTATATCTTTAAATTCATATGTGTATGTTTCGATTGGAGATTTGCACAGTGTCTTCCAAGAATGTATAAGTGTGAATCTGTTCGTCTCAGTTATTTGGTGGGAATGTATGTACGTATGCGTGTACTTCAAGGGGTAATTATCACAGAATACACGAAATATTTTTTTTTTTCATTAAGCTTACAAGATATTAATCGAAGCGGAGAATAGGAGGAAAAAATTGCCAGAGAAATCCGTGTTTACGAATCAGAAACTCTTTTTCAACGCGAAGAGAAACGCGCGAGCAAAAGTCTGCTTCTGTTTCGTATCGACGGACTTGGCCTAATTGCCGAACTCGCCAGCCTTTTTTCATTAATTAGTATGTACATACTTAGGCAGCGGAGAAAATAGATATTTATAAAAATGAAGATACCGGCGAGATCGCGGATCCGTGTTTCTCCCTTTCAATTTTACCAATTTGTTTTTGCATTTTTTACGTTTTGATATTTTTCGTCATCTATATGCGCGTACACTTTCGAAATCGTTTCACGCTAGGTTTCTTTGTTCTACTTTCAACAAATATCTATCGATTTCGGAAGGGGTTGTTAATCGTCATGTGGAATGAAAACCGCAAACGGGTTTGACAATTGAAATTGGCACACAGATCCGGTCACGTCCGAAGGATCGACGTATTCTAATTTTATTCGTCAATGAATCAACTCGCTAAGTGCCTGTTGTCCGTGAAACGAAATAAGTTTAAATTATCGAGTAACTCTCTTTAATTCTGTTCTACGATTTTTCATAATGAGATTCGAGGCGCATCGATTAGTGTGAATGGACGACCATCATTTTGTTTCGAGTCGTGGGACGCGTGATCCTCGACAGTATAGTCGACGGTGAGATATTACAACGGTGAGATATTACAACTATTATAAAACAGGAAGATCGCTGTCCCTCATACCTGTAGCAGAAAAGGTCGTGATGACACGCTGTAAACCCAGTAACGTACCGACGTAATATTTTCCAGCTATCCATACCCTATCTTATACCTGGACTTCGAAATGTCAGAACTTATTCTACAAAATATTCGAATAGAAATTGGAACATTAAGAATTGTTCATGTATACTAATTATGTACAAATTAATTCAAATTTACTGTTAATATTTTGTAAAATGAAAGTTTTTGCATTTCGGACTCTGAGTACCATTAATTGATAAATCTGAAGAATACATCGGTACGTTATTGGATTTACAGCATATTATCCTGATCCCTTCTGCTGAAGGTGTAAAGGACAGCAACCCTGCTGTTTTACGAGATTTGTCATATCTTTCTCTCGGCTATAAGGAAGTTACGTGGTAAGATCAGGTAAGAGGTAATTTTGGAAAGTACGCGCTTGTTTAACGTGTTAATAAACGAAATTTCTCTATACGGAAGTTTCTGTAGCTGATGCGTATCAGAGCCATGGATCCGGACATAGTAAAAGCGCCTGATTTATATTACCTGTTTTTCATTTTTGCCGAATGTTTCTTTTCTCGGGTGGCTCTCTTTTTCTCGCTCTCTCTCGCTCTCTTCCTTTCTCGCTCTCTAGACGAATGTCCCGCGCAGTTGCGTACCAACGTTTAGAGACACTATACACAATACTTAAGTATTTATCTAGACGTACTACGTAGTAGAAACTTTTTTTTCGTGGATATAATCATGTAATCTTTGGAATTGTATATCTTGTTGACCACGGGGGCCGGAGAGAATGAAATTCATTTATTTTCAAAGTTGCGTGCATCTTTTTTCGTGTTATCATCATGGTTTTCATATTCCGTTTTCGTTACTTTTTGTTATGTCCTCATTATTCTCTTTTCTCTTTCTCCATCTCATTTAGAATTATCCTGGAAGATCCGATCGAAACTTCGCACAAAAACAAAGTTGTCTTTAAAATTTTCGATCGACGCTATTTGCGAAACGAAGGATGTTAGATCTTTATGCAACAGACCTGTGGGATCTGTTCACTCATCCGCCCTCAATTTTCTTGCTTTGACGTTTTTTTTTTCGGGGAAGTATGCAGAGAGTCGCGGATTGCAGTTTTTGTAACCCGTCGAACCGTTTCCACGAAGTAACGAGGCTCGTCTATGTACAAGAGTAATACTGATGGGATAAGCAAATAGACAGAGAAGTAGTTAGTATCGACTTTTTTTGTTTTTTTTCTTCGAAAGTTTGCGTCCCACCTCGTCGTTTGCAATGCCTATTTGGTTTTTGATTCGCTTACACAAAAAGCAATGATCGTCGGGAAAGTGTCGAAGTTATACGATTAAAGTTACCATACAGCTACCACGATATAAAGTTTAATTTCGAGAAGGTTGGGTCTGTTGATTCGTGGAAATGATTGTTTGTAGTTAGAGTGAATCGGAAGACTCTCTGTTTGTAACGTATGTGTTTGAACGTAGAACGAAAATCGAAGGCGGACGGAAGCATCATTGCATTTTGCAGCGCACAGCATTTTGTTCTATTTTATTTTCATGTTCATTTTCACTGGAACGGAGCATTGACTTTTTTCGTGTATCTGCGCGCTGCATTTCGTGCCGGAGGATTTCGACGCTAGAGTAATGCTTGAAGCCTTCGAGCGGATCTCGTCTTTTTATTTTTAAATCGTTCACCAACAACAATCAGACTCTTCACGATTTCTTGTGTAATTCTTACAATAAGAACGTACTTTACATTACAATGCCTATCTTTTTATTACTAACGGCGCGCCCCGAGTGACGTCGCGACGCGCCTATTGGTCGTACGCAATGCTACATTAAACTGTTATTTAGAAAAAATTTTTTTTCGTCAACAATGTGTTTCACATATCTACAAGTAAACTCGTCTTCCGAACAAACGCCCTAAAACGTCGTCTTACACGAGGGTTTTTATGTGTATTGTATTTAATACGTAGCGCAATGCGTCTCCTCGTTGCAGTGCGATTTCTTATATTTTTGAAAACACCATTCACGTCCTCTTTTTCTTTCGTGATTCGCAATGCGTTTTGCGATCCGCGGTTGTCACCGACACCATTTGATCGTTCCTCGTTCTTCACCTAAATTCGTCTTGACCCACGATTGTCGCCGCTTGCACTTCTTTTTTTATTTGGGAATCCATACACAACGAGGTCTGATCGCACTGGACGCACTTTTTTTTTAACAACTAAGTCGACTCGTTTTTCCTCTCCCTTACATTACGAATATTTACCAAAGATATTGCGTACTGGCAGCACTGTTTTCACGTATCGCGTCTATTCGGAACACTCTCCAATGATAACGAGGTTTCGTATCCCTCCGTCCTCACGGCACTTATTCGAACAAAAAAGAAGTTCGATTATGTTCACCAATCATCGTACTGGACGTTTATTCCGTGTTACCGCCTTATAGTTTTCTTCGGAAGGGTCGAAGGACATCCTTCCGGCTCTCTCGTCTCTTCGTTTTCCATTTCCTCTGAACGAACGTTTCGATTTGGGGGCTAATAATCGGCGTGTTAACTCGAAATTGTTCTTTTCCCGATTTTGCTTTTCCTTCTCGTTCAGTTTGTATAGGGGACGGGGCTCTGTGAATCGTAAAAAAAAAGAGAGAACACGCTCGACTGGAAGCTGGCTACGAAGAAAACGAGAAAACATGGCAACACGTTCTCTCACCGACGTGACACAGTCATCTTTAACAGCGAAAAGTATTCGGCCGATCGCGTCTTTTATCAGTAACTATTCTTCGTTCACGTTCGTTCCTTGCGCGGCGTGTGTCTTCTCTTATCGTATTTATGCGTATTTGATATCACGGTGTTGTTGCCGTTTTTTATTTTATTAAAAAGGCTTCATTCGACAACGACGGCCGAACGCTTCTATGTAGTATCTGCTGTGGGCAACGCTCCTCTTTTTCCACTCCTTTCGAGCTCTTTCCAAACTCGAAGGACGCATCGCTTCTCTGTCGTGGCTTTAATGCTGTGAGCTTGGGCTTCAGGTAGGATTTGGTAACGGTGTTTCCTGCCTGACGTCGCTCTTCAGCTTTACGAACTCCTTCGCGATTTCGTCGTTGTTCCTTTGTGAGAGGATTCTCAGAATCGTCCAACCGGTCTCGTCCATCTGGATACGTTTGCCGAGTGACAGCCAACAGGCACAGGAACCTTCTTCGACGATATCCTTGAGCTGCATGACTGCCACGCCGACCAGTCTGTCCTCTCTCGCAAAACAGTAATCCTTCACGCAAATGTGAAGCTCATAGAAGTCCAGTTGCTGCTGCTCATTGCCGATCATGCTGTACATTGAAATAAATCCATTAATATAATAAGAAAAAAGAAAATTATGTCAGCTAACAGAACCTTCTTAAGGGGTCAAGCACGCAGTTATTACATTCGGATGTCTACGTAGATTGTACCCCCTTAAGAAAAGTTTTGATAGGAATTAAAGCACTCACAAGTCGAAGCTCTCATTGAATTGCGGCGACCAATTATTGCTCTTTGATTTCGTTGACTGTTTCCTTTTCTTACCAGTGAGGTGCGGTCCGATCAAATTTACTTCAACGTACGGTCTGAACATCCCCGTGGCGAGCTGCCACTTCAAATCGTTTGCAGCGACAACTGTAGAACAAAATTCGTATAATGCAGAAAGAATAAACCCGTAATCTAAAAATACATATACTGCAATAATACGAAGGATGTACCTTTGACGGTGACCTTCTGCTCGCCGGTTCCAGGATGCGTGAAGAGGTCCACCTGAATGCTGACTTCTCCAACCGAGCCTTCTTCGCCGGCGGCATCTGAAGCTTTATTAATCGAAAGGACAAGTTATGAGTTCATATAAGAAACTGAATTTGCTAGGTACTACGAGAGAGAAGGAGCTTCAATCGCTTCTATTCGTGGCTAAACTTCATAGTTCAGAATGCTAAGATTCTATGTTTAGTGTCTAGTTCTAGAGCAGATTACATGCTCTAATCGTATATTATGCGTGAAACTTTGTCTCTTTGTATGGTTCCTCGTCAGAGGAGACGAAGTTTCCATTTCGTCAGTACTTCGAGAGACGTATGAAAGACAGCCCACGACCGTGGGGTTATCGATTTAGTTGAAATTTTGCACACTTACAGATTTCGTACTTCTATTTAAATGTGCAAAGTTTCAACTAAATCGGTGACCCTACAGTCATGTGCTGTCATTGTAAGCGCAGAAAATTCGGAACATTAGCATACAGTATGTGAAGAAGTTTACTTTAAGCTAANAAACTTTGTCTCTTTGTATGGTTCCTCGTCAGAGGAGACGAAGTTTCCATATCGTCAGTACTTCGAGAGACGTATGAAAAGCTCTACCAAAGACAGGCCACGACCGTGGGGTTATCGATTTAGTTGAAATTTTGCACACTTACAGATTTCGTACTTCTATTTAAATGTGCAAAGTTTCAACTAAATCGGTGACCCTACAGTCATGCGCTGTCTTTGTAAGCGCAGAAAATTCGGAACATTAGCATACAGTATGTGAAGAAGTTTACTTTAAGCTATTAATTAATTGATTTGATAATAGTTTTCATCGTCTCCTCACCGGTATGTTACAAATTATAAAATGTATTGAAAAATCCATACACACATTTTATCGCAGATTATAAAAATCGATTATGCATCCATTTCCTTGCTTATATTTAACTGACAAATTATGTAAGTATTATTGTACATCAAAAATAGGAAATCATTACAGCGTAGATATTAATAAAAATTTCGTATAATTATACCTCATTAGAAAGGATAATACAAGTGGGAATGGTGAGATAGTGACTTGGCAGTGATCAATCGAATAAGAACAAAATCTATAAGTGTTCACGTGTAACGTGTATAATAAAAGCCTTAAAGAAGATGATGAAAGGGATGCTTAGTATAAAGGACAAGACCAGAAAATGGCAACCTTTGAATTATATGGTAAAAGATTATAAACTGATCCCCGAAACATATAAGCTTTAGAACTTATAGAAGTACGTAGTCTGTAAAAATGTCTCGATATCCCTAATATACAAAAGTAGCCAAGTTCTCTCGTTGTTCTTTGCAAGGTTTCGGTAATAACAGCAACAGCGGCAGTAGTGACAGCAGCAGCGCTACCTAATACAACTATCGATCACTGAGTGGTCTTTCATTTATCCTCTACCCTTTCGATTCTACCTATCGAGGCTGATGAACGATCGCCGTAGCTATTATTGACTTTACGTCTCTATTCCAGTGGCTATTCTAGCTTAAGTTTTATAAGCAATTGTAGTACCGAAAGGGTTTCGTGATTTGTTTTACGTCTGAAGCATTTGTATGTGATAAAATACAAACTTTTCGTAATTGTCATAAGCGGTAATTTTTTAACATGAATCATGTACAAGTAGTCAAACAATTGAAGACACTGAAGACACTGAAGACATTGAAGCTAAGAAGAGACAGCTCAGTGAGTAATGCAACCACAAACAGTCCACTACGTCCTAAAACGAGCGCCTAGAATCGTGAGTGACTGGAAGTCAGCGAAGAGTATCCTGACTAGCTTCTGCTCTAAAGGTGGCTAGTGCTCTCTTGGTACCTTGTCGACTCTCTCGACGAAGAGAGGGCTTGCTCTGGCGAAGGGGTTCCTCGAGGCTTTCCATACCCTCGGCTCCTTCCCCTTCGTCACCACCTCTTTCGCTGCTCATCGAACGCTGACGCTGACGTAGCTTTGACGCATTGTTCAGCGGCACTGTCGCGATAATTTCGGTTACGACGTTTGTATTTGTGATAGTCTTTTTCCATAAAAATGTCGTGGAGTACATGTATGGACGTATGTGTTCGAACAAATGATCATTGATGATACGAGTCTATTTCATTCTTATTTATTTCCACCAGCTAAGTGAAATCCTTTTATAAATCCCTTTCGGTGGAGAACTTCGATTTAAACGATCTATCTTTCTAGTTTTAACCGTGTTTATATTCGACTTTCAATGTACAATTCCGATTTTATGATATGTACTGTGTGTTGCAAAATTCTGCGCAGTATGCGGTTTTTAGCGAAGAGAAAGCAGAGACTACTTTCAATAAAATAGTCCACAACTACCTCCAATAAAATAGACCATAACTTCCTCTTTTATACATAACTATATATAAATAAAAATAAACAAAATTACGATTACCCACACGCATATATTACATTTGGATTCATTAACACCATGTCATTTTACCTGATAATACTCGAATAAATTTAATCGTGCGATGATACTTGTCAAAATGTTACGCTCATTTATAAAAATGTGCTTACCTTGGCTACCCTGAGATGTGACGAATGTCTTGACGAGAGTGTCCGTTGTTTGTGTGTACAAGCTCAAAGCGTATCGCAAGCTTTGCAGCTCAGGCGACTTGTCTAGGAACACCCTCTTCAAACCATTTCCACCTGCGTGGAAGTAATTTTTGATGGTATCAAGGGCTACTTCTAGGATCGCACATTGCTTCGGTGAAAGGTTCTTCTCCACTTCCTTCGAAATGTCCTGTAGACACATGTATTTATTAACAAAAATCATCCGTAAAGTAGCATATATCAGAGGTGACTTCAGAGCGTATCCGTTTCTGTTTCATAGTGGGAAAACCGCCCGATTGATACTGGAGTAATTATGATTCCCGATGGAGAAGTTCGTCATCTCTGGTATATATTCTTTTTAATTGTTAAAACATTTACCATTACACCACTCAGCGCGTTCTTTACATCTGGTTTACCAGCCATGTGATTTTTGAACAATTTCGACATATCTTCTATCTTCGCGTTCGCAGCCAGATTTTTCGCGTTATCCGTGAGATTCTTGAACATCATCTATAAAAATATAATACATGTATGTCAATCTATTAATCACGTTTTATATAAATGTATTTGAATAAGAAGTTCAGTTATTTCGAACGTACGCTCTTGTCCGACATGGGTGGCAAAACAACCGTCTTCTCAAGAGTTCTCATTACGATCTTCCACAATTCCTTCAGCAACCTTTTCAGCACCGACTTCTCGCAGGATTCGGCGTATAAAGTCAGACTTCCGTCGAGAAGATCCATTAGAGGACGCAGTACTTGATCGGCTTCCGCACTAACGTTGTTTTTCTGAGCGGCTTGTGACTGACCTCCGGACTTGATAGCCAACAACAGGTCTCCTAATACTTTTACCGATTGTGTTATTCTGAGCTCCAGGCTCTTCGCAAATTGTACAGCGAGAACGTCGAGCGTTCCGTTCAGTTGCTGTTGAAGTTCGCTTAAGATACTAGCCGCGTCATCTTCCAGTTTCTGGCCGCCCATTGATTCGAACATCTTTTCCAGTTGCACTCGAAGCTGCTGGATGTTGTTCATGAGAATGCAAGCCTGAAAATAAAGTTAAATTGTTACTTCAATGTATTTGCCTGAACATTCTCGTAACGCGAAAAAATATTGATACAACGAGAATTCAATATTTAAACTTCTACTAGTAGATTATTAATGTGCAATTATTAATAATACGTACGATTCGTTCTTCCGTCAGTTGACTCGGGAATTCTACCTTTACAATATCCGTGTACGCTATCAACACTTTCACGATGGTTTTCGCGAACCTCTTCATGTACCTTTTCCAGATTTCTGGATCGGGACACTCTAGCTTAGAGACTACATCGAAGCATTGTGTTAATTGTGTGAAGACGTCGACGACGGATACGCTGAACAGTGCGTGCTCGCTGCTCTTTTGGAACTGAAATTATTATGTTCTATGTTACTTGTCTATTCCCAAAAATAAACGGGCTAGAATCACACTTTATTTTCAATTGTAAATAATTATATATAAACGAGACTCGTTATTCTGAAGGGTTTACATTTTTTAAGAAAATACTTATTCTGATTCAGAGATTTTAACAAATTGTTGGAAAGAAAGTGAGAAAATAAGAAACGAAGATAGTATGTACTTACTCCGTCCTTTTTGTCTCTGCTAAAGGCACCATGAAGATAGTCAAGTGAGACGTCGTCGTTCTGATTTAGCCACTGCATGACGAACGGTTCGAACCATGCTGGGTACTCAGGAACCGCACCCTTGTATGGTGGTACGTCCTTGACATGGTTGGTGTGCAACCATTTCACCTTGAAGTGAAGGTTCATGTATTCCGAGGGGTGGCACAGTCTGTGTTGCTCGTGCTCCTCCAACGCGTACTTCATGTCAACCGCGAATAACGACCACATCGTTGCCGCGGACAGTTGACCGATGTTCAACTCCTGCGGGAACTGATTCAGAACGGGAGCATAGCTGTTCTTGTCCTCCTCTATTACGGAGACGATCAACGCGATCAATTTGTGCCAGAAGTCTAACGATTCCAGCCGAGGTCCATGATCCTCCGTGTCTTTCTTCACTTCGTTCGGATCCGCTTGGAATTCACGGTTGTAAATGTCGTAACAATTCTCGAAGAGGAATTGATAGGTCGAGCGAAGACAAGCTTTCACGCAATCCTTGACCACCGTGCTGGCTCTCGGAGGGCTGGAGAGTTCAAGGACCTTCATCCTGAAGAAGGTGATGCTGGTCAGAAGGTCGACCGTGCTCTTCAGGTCCATCAACTTCTCCTGACTTGAAGCTGGGAAATTATTCCGGTACATCGATAGATCGATTCGTAGAGAGTTGTGCAGTTGGTCCAGTAATTTCACGAACTTCTCTTTCTGGAACGGGTGAAATGGACCGTGAAGATGTATTACGCCCGTGTATCGAATTTCCATATATTATGTTCCGGTTTAGGTTCGGGGAAGGTTCGTTTTTGATAGGTTATTTCTTTGGAAAAAGAAACGATCAAGAATTGTATCTTAGGTAATATAAGAAATATAGTCCAATCCTTTATTTTTACGCAGCATAAGTTTGGAAAAATATGAATGGAAGATTTGATAAAAAAATGAAGTTAGTATTAGTTTTTAAACACGATTATGAAACAGATTGTTCGAATTCATATTTCAAGCTCTTTCATCGAACACTGAGTTCTCCTTTAATATCGTACGCACAGCGAAGTTATGCTAATGATACAGTTACATAAGTCAACCTTATTGTTGAAAAATGCATTGATAATCGAGATCAAGAAGAAAACTGAAAATCCAAAGAAAGTATTCATGATATAAATAATAGTATATAAGTAATAATAGTATAGTAGTAATAATTAAATCCTTCGGGAAAAGTTCGTTAAGTACATAACTCGTCGAAAACGGTTTGTACGAAATCACGCAATGTCATTAATAAGGATATGTGTTTTTGTGGCTACCGTTCTTCTCGACAAATTTTTTCGACAAAATGTCCATTATTTTATTAAACAAGACTCTTGAACAATAAAATCTGTGTATCCTACATGTCATACACATAGCAGAAGCTGACTTTAAATGAAATACATTTTGCTCTATTAGAGCTTGGTCTTTGAATAATATATTCTCTTAAGCTTCTATTATTAACAGGACACTAATGATAATGAAGATTTATAACTTCTCAATCTATCACTACCATTCATTTTGCTTGCAAGGACGAACTTTCCTGCCAATCGACAAAACACAGTGTGGTGGAGTAAAACAGTCAAGAAAAAATCTTAATTAAAATCTTAATTGCATCTGACGATGTACGTTCGTGTTTTCAATTTCCAACCACGAGTAGCCGCGATGAAAAGGGCGGATAGAGGAGCCGGGAAAGAAGAACGGTTTAATCGAAAGATTTAACAATGGAATTGATAGAACCGCAGGAATATTCGTTCCATTAGAACATTCTCGGGCGACCATTTCGATCTGCTGCGGGAATAATCGATAGTTTAGAACTGGGAAATTGCAGTACCATTTCCCAGTTACGGTGCCGTCCAATGTTCTATCTTTCATCGCGTCTTCATTTTCACATCTTTCCAATTCTTAATATTTTATCATAGTCTGTCTATACTATGGGTGACAAACTATACTTCTAAATTAAATTACCCATGTAATAAGATTTTCTTATAATCTTTATCAAATGAAATAAAAGTTCATAAAACTGCTAATCTATAATTGATTTTAGTGAAGTATTTCTATTATCTCCGGAAGTATATTACAATTGTGACTATAGGTTTTAATCCGATTTTGTGTATCATCTACCGAGAGTGTGTCTCTTCATTTAAAGTTTTAATTAAGAGGACTTACCCCGAAGTTGCTGGCGGCGAATCTATCACTGGCCGAAACGGCGGAACTTGCACTGGTGTGGGCATAGTACGCGTTTATATTCGCTAGCAGTGTGGACATTACCGCTGGCACACCTGGGCACAGGTACTTCGTGGAGAGGCAGTGAAAATGTCTGGGGAACAAAGGAGCAATAATTAATAACACGATCTAATCGACATTTCCCCATTGGTTCCCACCGCGAAAACAAATTATTTATTTTTTAGTCACTCACGTCATAGCTTGGTAAATGCTCTCGATGCCGTATCTCATCGCGAACTCGTCGACAAGCTCTTCACCCGGCGGATCGAAGTAAACTTTCCACGCGTCGTCACCCTTCGCTTGGGGCAACGCCACAACGCCGTCGTTTTTCTCGCACAGACTGTGGAAGAGGTTTTCATGCAGGCACGTGTATTGTACGTGGTAAGGCGCCACCTTCTCTTCGCCCTTGATCTCCACGCTGATATGCAGCCTGATCGCTCCGGAAACAGCAGACTTGTCTGTCCTCTTTTCCAAATTATACCAGACGTCCATCTCACCGCTTAATGTCCTTACTTCGATGATCGTCTGACCCAGAAAATCATCGCTTTCTCTAGTCAGCTTTTGCCTTAATTTTGACTTCAGGTCATTGTCCTCGTCCCACACTCTCACTTTTATCCGATCAGACGAGTTGTGGCATTCGCTATAAAGGGTAATCGAGGTTCATCAATTATTTAAAACTGTCATATATTGAGTATATAATGTTGCGAATGTTAATCAGAATGACCAGCATATTGTAATAATTCATATTTATGCAGTTCATTTAATGATCAAGTTGCACACACGTATCAGCTATTCTTGAAAAAATACTGAAAATATACATTATT
>SMSR01004758.1:0-23878 GCA_019453355.1 Ceratina japonica | reverse complement strand
TATTAAGTTCGTCACACTTTTCGTGCTTCCCTTTGTACATTCTAAAGGGTTTAAGCTCCAAACCTCGTTAATAAAATAACAGAAAGAATAATATATAAAAATTGGTACATGAACAATTGATTCATAGTAAATGTCGTCGAGCCATTGAACGCGCCATTGCCACGACGGGAAATGGAAACTTTGTTGANATTTAATGGCGAGCGTGTGTGACGTGTGCCGTGTGTGCGAGTGCGTTTCTTATCTATTTCGCCTCATCCCGACTCTAATAGGGATCACCTGTCGCCTGTTCGAAACGGACGCTCATTTGTCGACTCGAATAACGCGAGAAAAAAGATTCGCGTCCAAGAATATCTATGCGTACGTTATTAATTTACATATCCATATGTATGCGTGTATATAATGTACAGATTATATGTATATAATGTACAGATTATATGTATAGAATGTATTGATTATATGTACATAATGTACATATACATATGTACATCTTAGTTATAGATTATATTTTATTTATAGATTATGTATAATATATAATTTTAATATTTTTATACAAAATTATCTTTTTTCAGACTCTAGCCGGGATTTCCTAATTGTATTTTGCAGTTTGGTATTGGGTAAATGTGTCGCAGTGAGCTTCTCCTCTCTTCGCTTCGATTTTCGAAATACGTACGTGTTATGGAAATCGGCGATCTGTTTAAGATTCGTGAAGATGATGTCCTTGTTGTCGCGCACGATTCGCGGCACTTCCGGATTGTCGAGGGGCTTCAAGTAACGTTCGACGACCAGCTGAAGGTCTCTACCAAACTCCTCCTCGGTCTCGACCAGCTCTTTCACCACCGCCCTGATCCAATCGACATAATTAAAATATTTAATTACAAAATAATGTTATAAGAACTTATGTAAAGTGACTCTCATTAATATTCGAACACATGTAACATCCTTAAACACTTCTATAAGGAATAAAAGTTTTATTGTCACATTTTTGAAGTTGTAATTATTATTTTAGTACCCATTTCCTATTTTCTTCTCTAGACCTTCTAACATCGTAAAGAAAATTAAGATATTTGATCGAATATTAACGAAATTATTCTATTTTGTGTTTGAATGTTAATAGGAGTCACTATAGTTATAAAGGACTTACTCTCTTCGATATTTCGCGTCCTCTGGTCCGGTCCTTTCCATCGTGTCCTCGCTTAAGGCGGTTTGCATAAGAATCGACATGGGTAGCCATCCTTCCCTCGCGTCTGCCGTGCGGACGTACACTCTGCGAGAACATAGTTCTTTTGTATATTTTGTTGTTTTGTAAATTTTAAATATTTTGGGGATGGGGAGGTCTATGGCTATTGAAACTAATGACAGTTAATAAAATTGCTACTTTTAAATCACTCGTAATTAGATCACGTTTCAAATTAAAATAATCTTTCACAATAATAGATTTAGTTATTAAATTTTGAACAACATTTGAAACGCGAAAGGGACCAATAAAGGCAACACTAACTAACTACCTGGATATTATAGAGTTGCTGATAGAAAATATGTTAGATTTATACGAAGGGGATAAATTTGACTTAAAGCTATTAGATCAATTATCGAGTCAGTCTCTTATTCGAACGGACATAAATTAATTCCGGGTGTATTTTCATCAGCCGCGGTATAATTGGTTCGCTTTAAATGGTACTGACTAAAAAATTCAAGGCCTAATGAACCAATCGGACCGCCAACAAATTTTGCGTTCTCTTGAATGAACAACGTGCGCGTACGTATATGTACATCAAGAGAAGTCTGATGCCTTAGTCATTAAACTTAATTATAACCTGGCACCCACGTGTCGCTATACGTATTCACCCATTTCTTTCTTTTCTTTATCTATCTGTTTTTTTTTTATCTATTCTTATCCGCTTTATTTTTAAGTTTACCATCTATTGTTAGTTATTAAGTTCGTCACACTTTTCGTGCTTCCCTTTGTACATTCTAAAGGGCTTAAGCTCCAAACCTCGTTAATAAAATAACAGGAAGAATAATATATAAAAATTGATACATGAACAATTGATTCATAGTAAATGTCCCCGAGCCATTGAACGCGCCATTGCCACGACGGGAAATGGAAACTTTGTTGGAAGGCTTGAACCTCACCTTCGGACTGTGACTTATTTTCAGATACCTGCCGGCGCATATTTTGCCATCCTCGGAATCGTGTTCCTGGCAACGCCGATTGGAGCCAGCCATTACTCGTTATGCAACTCGGAAATTTATTTAGCATGCGACGTTCAACGAAACGGTTCATTAAAACTGTAACATAGCTGTCGTACAGTCGGCGTAGGAACGTTTACGCTCCTATCCGGCGCAGTTAGGGTCTCGAAAAAACTGCCATAAGACGCTTATCGAGTAATTTACTGGCGTATTATCGACGCCCAACTTGTTCTGGCTGACAGCCAATCGTTACGTTTTTCGGGACGTTTATAAAGGATCAATCTTCATTAAAGTCATCGTAAATCATCGCACATCGGTTTCAACGAGTTATGATCGTTTTCCTTTGCTCCGGGGGTATATCATGAATCTTAATTTAACACTTAGCGAACATAGTCAAAGAACTGCTTTTTATACGTCTTTCGGAAGATCCTGCCGGAGAATTTGCTGTTTATGAATCATTTCACATGGTTTACTGCCTTTGTTTAAGTTTTATTAATGGAAAATGGTTTCCATGTATTTATTACATGTACTGTATCTGTGTCCAATTTTGGGGTAGGAGACCGCATATTTTCTTCATGATCGAATCATGATTGTTCTTTACTATAGTTTGTATATACTGTATAGATAAGAATTTGTTCTTTACTATACTTGTATAGGTAAGAGTTTGTTCTTTCACAGAATAGGTATTTTGATGTCCCCTTTTAAATGCAGGCTCCATATAATCTCTTCACACAGTACATTGACTGATTTAATTCCTATTACTAATATTCTAATATTAATTATTATTAATTTCTCCCATTTCTCCATTACATTACCTCTGGAGGCTAGTGTCCGAGGCCGATCTCGGGATAGTTCGAGCACGGGAACCCGTGTACTTCCTACGCGGTCGAACAGACAGCTTGTGCCACGCCGCGGAATTGTCCAGCGTGTCCTCGATCTCGCCGATCTCCAGATCGGGGTCCAGCTTGATCTTCCTACAAAATAAAACGTCCGAACGGGGCACGGTTCATCATCCTCGGTCGTCGAGACGCGCATCCCGGCGGCCAGCGTGTTTCCCATCAAGCGTCGCGCAGACTAAACATCATTTTCACCGCCCTAATCGAAGCGAGTTAGCGAGTGAAGGGGTTGCAGCCTCGTTTAGATCGCGGCCAGCCGTTCGCGATAGTTTTTCTTTGTTACAATCTCGTTCAGAAGGCGCGCGTCTATTTATACGCGCCCAGCAAGCGAAGATAGGATAATTCAAGATCGCGTTTACGGCGAATAGTGGAATCACAGCGGTCTGATTATTTTGTTCCGCTGGCTGGTGGCATTGTCGATGGCGAGAAGCGTAACTTTCCATTATGAGCATTATCCACGCATTTTACAAGCGATTCACCCTGGCGAAAATAACGCCGTAAGAAAATAAGCGAACGGCTTTCGCAGGCATTCTAATTCTAATTTCTGTGCAATTCGGCTGTTTCCACTTTTTAATCTCTGGCTGTTAATCGCAAGCGGCATTTCTCAGCGTCTTCTGTTAGAGCTCTCTTTGCTTGTTCAGCAATTACTGTCAGTGATATTAGTTTCTCTTGAAGAAAATTGTAGGCGGCGAAGAAAGAGTTGTGATCGCTTTTAGAAATGTTTAGGCTCGTTTATGGTGATGAATGGCGGTGAACGGTTCTTCAGTTGACAAGCAGCGATTTTTAGTACTTTCGATCATATTAACACTAGACTTTTTTTTATACATGCATTTCTCCATTTAAAATCAGTCATTTTTACTTGAGGCCTTAAATTCCTTCGCACTATTTTATGAAAAAAATAGTATTTCATGTTCAAACTCTAAGAGAATTAGTTAATGATCATCAAACGGAAATTGCGTCGGTGTAATGAGTTAATTAGGACAAATGGTACAGGCGTTCGGCAAGTGACAGATGGTGATCAGTATCGGAATCGCTTCTGCACGCGTTTAGACTATATACGGCTCGGGGCTCCGACTATTTTCGGCCCGGGGCGCACGTTGCGCGCACCGAAATAGATTTTCGAAAGCGTACACGTACATACAAATACGCCCCGTGAAGTCAACGATCCGACAACCGATCGGGAAAATTTGTTTGTTATCTCGTCCCCATTCTTTTTTAGCCAGGCCCGATAGCGGCGCGATAGGGCAGGATGTCAATGTTACCATTAAATTGGCCAAAAATATGAGATTATGTCGTTTGATTTCACGTCGAAGAATCAAGACAAAATTAATTTGTAGTAAGCAATTTTACTTTTTCTTTAAAGTGCATTTGATCACATTTTGTTTAAAACAATTTCTCTGAGGTGTAAAATTGCTTATTTTTGTTTAAAGTGCATTTCAGCACATTTAACATTAAAACGTGTCTCGATTCTCTGAGAAATAGTAATGAAGAATCGAATGGCAAATCCATACTTCGCGTTTTTTTTAATCATATTTGAGCTTACTTTGATTGATCAGCATATTCAAGAGCCTCGACGATGTCACCAACGTTCACGGAGAATCCATCGGTTTCGCTCTTGTAATCCTTCACTACTATGTAATTGTCCAATGATCTCTGCAACAGGATTTAAAATAAACAAGTGTCATTAAATAAATATTATTTGCGCTTATTGCGTAGCTTGAGATGTTTCAGGAGATTATTACGTTGATTACTATAAAAGATGATTATAAAATTATTCCCTTATTGAATTTTATTCGAATATCAAAAAGGGTCACAGTACATGTTTGCTAATTAATTCTGTTTTCTAATTATGTTACCCTTTCGTCTTGCTGAAAATTGCTGAGTTTTCTGAAACTCGGTGTATTCTCTCTGCTGCCCGAATGGCCATACGATCTATCAGACATCACGACACCGTTACACTCCTGTTTCTGATAAGTCCCAGACCCATCAAGACTACTAGCCATCGACGTAGTCCCCGTGCAGGTCTCAACATCCACATCCTCCTCCTTCGCAACCGGGCAACAGTACATAGAGAACCTATGCGCCGTCGGACGATTCAATTGAAGCGCAGAGAAAACGTGCATCGGTTCGAAATGATGAATCCCATCCTCGTCCAAGACCGTATAAGCAACTTCACCGGTTAGCACCGATCGGGAAGCTTCACGCGGTACTACAGCTTGCAAACCTTGTTTCAAGATCATAAAAATCGACAGCGGTTTATGGCTTCGTTTGAGCAGAAACTCTTCCATGGCCAAACTGTTATCAGAGTGAAGCAGAACCGTGGGTACATCAGCAGACGATTGAAGCGGTCCTTCTTCAGGCACTATCATCAAGGCAGCGCTCTCTCTAACGAGGGTTCTCAACCTCGGATCCGTCCTCGCCAATTCCGGGTCGCTGCATAATTGAGTCAGCGCGTGCATAAACGGCGGCCGCTCTTCAGCTAATTTTCTCATTACCGTCAACCGTCTCAGAACGTCTAGAGTCACCCTGTCGCTGGCTAAAGCCCGCGTGGATTTCTCGTCGCTGATCACTGCTAATAAACTACTGGCGATGTTCGACATTCCGAGGGCCTTGGCTAACCCGACGGCCTGAAGAAGCATCTCCCGAACTTTCTCCCCTTCGTCGTTCAACAGTTCCTGCACGCGGATCTCGCTGGACTCTCGGATGGCTTCGACGATCGCCTTGTGGACCGTTTCTGCCGCCTCTTTCTCGGTAACGATGCTCGATATTTCCGCGGATACTTTCTGGAGCACTCGACTGACTAGATTTGGATCGTTCTTTGAAACAGTTCTAAAAGCGGGCCCGACTAAGTCTGTGCCGTATTCTTCTTCGAGGATCATCGACAGTCTGTTGAGCACCACCTCATCTTTTAAGGATTGACTGACTACAGTAGATTTCAAAAGGTCCACCTTGTTATTTTTAGTTTCTAATAATTCTAACAAAGCGGATTGGCACATTTTGCTGCGGTTTTGTGGTACTAGAAGTATTTGTAATATTTCTTCTACTGATTCATCGATGCTGATGTTCGTTTGACGGAGGAGGACATTGAAAGCTTCACTAATGGAAGAGTAGACGAAGTCTTGATTATTAGAATCGTTATTATTTTCCGTGCTGTGATTAGTGATAGCTAGAATGGCACTTGACATCGCAGTTTTTACAGCATTTTTTAACCAATCTTTACTTTGATAGTTTTTATTCTCTTCTCTTTCTTCGTTTCCGTTTTCGTTCATAATTATAGGAGATTTGGTACCGTTAGTTAATTTCGTTTCGATGTAACCTTCGTCTAATTGCTGTTCCTGTTGAATCACTACGTTCTTTGCTAGTTGAGCTACAGTGGATACTATCTGAGCCATTTTTACCGCCGTTCCACCGTGAAGACCGAGTTTCTCAGCCATTACCAAAGCTTGTTCCAAAGCTACTGCTTTCGGGTCGACATCGACGTCCACAGCTGGTAAATCTGTTGCCACTTTCCTCCCGACAGACATCCCAGCCTCTGACAATTGTCTCAGCATCCTTGCATCAATGCTAGTCTCCCCGTGATGTTGAACGTGAGGGTTGTAATGAAGATGTTGAGGTCTCAGCAATCGCAATTCTTCAGGGGTGACTTCGAATCCCTGTACAGAGAACTCGACTTCTCCCTCGGGAGTGTCGGTCAAATCTGGAGCCACAAATCGGGGACCTTCTTCGGTCTGGACTATCTGACCCGGTACGAAGGTCACTCCAAGTTCTCCAGATTCCACCACGCGACCTGGAACGAACCTGGGCCCGTCTGCCGTGTCTACGACTTGTCCAGGAACAAATCTGGACCCTTCATCTTCTGTGGAGATTACCTGACCAGGGATGAACGTGGGACCAGCCTTTGTCTCGACGATTTGACCCGGCACGAAGCGGGGCCCATCGGCGGTTTCGACAGTCTGTCCAGGAACGAATTTCGCACCTGTTCTTGTTTCTACCATCTGACCAGGAACGAACTTAGGTCCGGTGCTCGTGTCGATCACCTGACCAGGTACGAACTGTTCCCCTTTCTCTGTCATCACTATTTGACCAGGGAGGAAGCCGTCTTCCGTCATGACACCCGGTACGAAACGGGGCCCGTCCTTGCCTCCTTTGATCAACTGGCCCGGAACGATTCTCCCTCCCTCGGGTAACTTCTTCGCGTTCTCTGGATAAAATTCTACGCCTCTTTCGGTTTGCACCATGTGACCGAAGATCTCGCATTGTTGTACAGAAACATTGGCAGTTTTTGGGTCGACTGGTATACCGACGGGCCCAGCGTCGTGGAAGACGACCTCGTCGAACTTCGTAGCGGCAGCGAATTGGAAACCCTCCTCCGTTATCATCGTCTTCCCCGGTAGAAATCTTTCACCTCCGGGCGTTTTTATCAATTGACCTTCCACGAACTTCTGACCCTTCGGTTCATAAACGGCGGCCGCTCTTCAGCTAATTTTCTCATTACCGTCAACCGTCTCAGAACGTCTAGAGTCACCCTGTCGCTGGCTAAAGCCCGCGTGGATTTCTCGTCGCTGATCACTGCTAATAAACTACTGGCGATGTTCGACATTCCGAGGGCCTTGGCTAACCCGACGGCCTGAAGAAGCATCTCCCGAACTTTCTCCCCTTCGTCGTTCAACAGTTCCTGCACGCGGATCTCGCTGGACTCTCGGATGGCTTCGACGATCGCCTTGTGGACCGTTTCTGCCGCCTCTTTCTCGGTAACGATGCTCGATATTTCCGCGGATACTTTCTGGAGCACTCGACTGACTAGATTTGGATCGTTCTTTGAAACAGTTCTAAAAGCGGGCCCGACTAAGTCTGTGCCGTATTCTTCTTCGAGGATCATCGACAGTCTGTTGAGCACCACCTCATCTTTTAAGGATTGACTGACTACAGTAGATTTCAAAAGGTCCACCTTGTTATTTTTAGTTTCTAATAATTCTAACAAAGCGGATTGGCACATTTTGCTGCGGTTTTGTGGTACTAGAAGTATTTGTAATATTTCTTCTACTGATTCATCGATGCTGATGTTCGTTTGACGGAGGAGGACATTGAAAGCTTCACTAATGGAAGAGTAGACGAAGTCTTGATTATTAGAATCGTTATTATTTTCCGTGCTGTGATTAGTGATAGCTAGAATGGCACTTGACATCGCAGTTTTTACAGCATTTTTTAACCAATCTTTACTTTGATAGTTTTTATTCTCTTCTCTTTCTTCGTTTCCGTTTTCGTTCATAATTATAGGAGATTTGGTACCGTTAGTTAATTTCGTTTCGATGTAACCTTCGTCTAATTGCTGTTCCTGTTGAATCACTACGTTCTTTGCTAGTTGAGCTACAGTGGATACTATCTGAGCCATTTTTACCGCCGTTCCACCGTGAAGACCGAGTTTCTCAGCCATTACCAAAGCTTGTTCCAAAGCTACTGCTTTCGGGTCGACATCGACGTCCACAGCTGGTAAATCTGTTGCCACTTTCCTCCCGACAGACATCCCAGCCTCTGACAATTGTCTCAGCATCCTTGCATCAATGCTAGTCTCCCCGTGATGTTGAACGTGAGGGTTGTAATGAAGATGTTGAGGTCTCAGCAATCGCAATTCTTCAGGGGTGACTTCGAATCCCTGTACAGAGAACTCGACTTCTCCCTCGGGAGTGTCGGTCAAATCTGGAGCCACAAATCGGGGACCTTCTTCGGTCTGGACTATCTGACCCGGTACGAAGGTCACTCCAAGTTCTCCAGATTCCACCACGCGACCTGGAACGAACCTGGGCCCGTCTGCCGTGTCTACGACTTGTCCAGGAACAAATCTGGACCCTTCATCTTCTGTGGAGATTACCTGACCAGGGATGAACGTGGGACCAGCCTTTGTCTCGACGATTTGACCCGGCACGAAGCGGGGCCCATCGGCGGTTTCGACAGTCTGTCCAGGAACGAATTTCGCACCTGTTCTTGTTTCTACCATCTGACCAGGAACGAACTTAGGTCCGGTGCTCGTGTCGATCACCTGACCAGGTACGAACTGTTCCCCTTTCTCTGTCATCACTATTTGACCAGGGAGGAAGCCGTCTTCCGTCATGACGCCCGGTACGAAACGGGGCCCGTCCTTGCCTCCTTTGATCAACTGGCCCGGAACGATTCTCCCTCCCTCGGGTAATTTCTTCGCGTTCTCTGGATAAAATTCTACGCCTCTTTCAGTCTGCACCATGTGACCGAAGATCTCGCATTGTTGTATAGAAACATTGGCAGTTTTCGGGTCGACTGGTATACCGACGGGCCCAGCGTCGTGGAAGACGACCTCGTCGAACTTCGTAGCGGCAGCGAATTGGAAACCCTCCTCTGTTATCATCGTCTTCCCCGGTAGAAATCTTTCACCTCCAGGTGTTTTTATCAACTGACCTTCCACGAACTTCTGACCCTTCGGGGTGTCCAACGTCATCCCAGGAACAAACGTAGATCCTTCCGTCGTGTCTTTCACTACGCCAGGTATAAAACAAGTTTCCCCAGAGTCGTTAGTCATATATTGTCCAGGTACAAACTGCGCTCCCTGACTTGTCTGAATCGTCTGACCAGGAACGAATTTCGATTCTCCCGTAGGACTCTCGATACATTGTCCAGGGACGAACTCCCAGGATTCGCCGAGCTGCGCGCTCTGTCCAGGGACGAACACTTGTTCACCGCGATGATCGGTGATCGTCTGACCCGGCATGAACTTCGGCCCATCCGGAGTAAGAATCGTCTGACCTGGAACGAACGTACCATCGCTCGCGATCTGACCCGCAACAAACTTCGGTCCTTCCTCCGTGTACACCGTCTGACCTTGAACGAACCTAGCTCCGTCGTTCGAGTGGAAGGTCTGACCCTGAAGGAACCGGTGACCCTCTTCTGTGGGCAAGGTTTGTCCAGCTATAAATACCGCGGCTTCCTTGTTACCTTGCTCGTTGACTATCTGTCCGGGGACGAGCAGGGGTCCGTCGGGGGTGTTCACCGTGAAACCGGGGACGAACGCGGGACCCTGAGGCGTCTGGAGCGTTTGGCCGGGCACGAAAATAGGCCCGCTGGGCGTTTGTACCGTCTGGCCGACGATGAACCTCTGCGCGGACTTTATGTCTAATTTCAGACCCTTAATCTTGTGCGCGGTCGTCTCCTCGCCGTTGCCGAGGTTCCGCACGAGCTCCGGGATCTCCTCGACCCGCGGCAATTGTTCCAACGCTTCCTCGCCAGCTTGCAGAAGCTTCGCGTTCACGTTTGATGATTCCCGCAGCTGGCCGGCTGGAATATTCTGTACCGCCGCCTGGAGAACAGGGTCGGGCTCTATTTTCAGCGGCGTCAATGGCTTCACGATTGATATCGTCTCGAATCCGCCGGTGCTCTCAGAGACAGGGCTGGTGCACGCGCTAGAAGCACCCTGTTCCACGATCTGAGGTTTAATTTTAATGGGACTCGGCAGTTTTTTAATCACAGTTTGCGTCGTAGATTTCGTTTGATCCTGGAACGAGTTCCAGTCTAGAGTTTCAGGTAAAGATTTCCCTATTCCTTTCAGTGGACTCGTGACGGAAATCAATTCGCAGCCTCTGATTCTCGCTTGTTCCAAATTAACATGTTTCCAATTTTCAGTTGCTTCTTCTGTGGTTTCTTCTTTGACGCTTCTCAACCGCAAGTGCTTCGTCTGCTTCAGTTCCTCCTCTTCCGCAGCTCTTTCTTTCTCTTCGAAAATTCTCTTCGCGTAATTCAAGCCAGCCTGTCGTTTCCTCTTACGTTTCCTAGCCTCCGCTTCCTGTCTCTCTCTCTCTTTCAACACCTCTTGGTTCGGCCCCTGTCCGTCGTACAAATTCTCGAAATCCTCCAAGTTCCTGAAATCCACCGATACATTCTTCCCCTGCTTCAATCGAAATAGAACGGTGTCGCAATCCCTGGACAGCATCACGTCCTTCACGTCGCCGTCCCTGACCGCGGCTTCCAATCTCGACGGGAAGACCAGGCTGCATCTTCGCTCCTCGACGGTGTACACGAACTTCGCCTGTTCCTCCTCGACGAGGGGATGTTTCGTGTTCAATAAATCCCTCAAAGCCCGCTGCTGCTCTCCCTCGCCCTCCAGGACCGGGAACACGTAGCGATAGTCTTTCAGGATTACGTGCTTCTTCTTCTCGCCGAGCACGAAGCCGGCGGTGTAGTGGTGCGGCCCCAAACTGGAGGCGTTCGTTATTTTGCATTTCGACTTGTCGTGCGTGCGAACGCCCAGAAGAACTGGAATGTAGTGGTGAGTCGGTAGACCGTAGGACTTGCCGGTGATGCGACAGAATCGTTTCGCGTCCGCCGGGCTGATCGGCGGCAGAAGCGGGAAATAGTTCGGTTTAGGGAGACCCCTGCTTCTTCCCGTTATCCTGCAGAAGGACATCGTTCGCTCCACGTGCTGCTTCTCAAATTAACATCTATTCAAGTCTTCGTTTGTTTGTTTGTTTTATACTGTTTTCTGTGGCAGAGCGATCACTTTCGAGATTATGCAATTTCTTTAAGTTCAATGCCATCGGTTGCGACAAACAACGTTATTGTCCCGCTGATTGCTAGAAGCTTGGCACTCTTTCCACGAGCTCCATGAACAATCCTTGTGCCTCGGCGTTCGTTCGCGACTTCCTCTTGGCGTTCACCCTCGTCTCGGTTAGTGCGTGCGACGTGTGATTCAGCCGGCCACAATGCGCTTCCGTGTTCGCCATAATTCGTTCACCTGGCGGACGATGAAAGATCCCGTGACTCCGAGCCACGTGATAGGCTAATTTCATGAATGTGTAATTTCTGCCGCACGAAATTTCGTTGTTCACAAGGTTTTTTATATAAATATTTTTTTGCACGTGTAGGAACGCAGGGTTCTAAAATGAGTCACATTCTCAAAGATGATTTCCTGGGAAGATTTCTATGAAAAATACTGAAGCGATTATTAGGGATTTGACGGTATTTTTGTAACTTTTTCCCAACGCATTCGTTAAAAAAGTTTCCTCGACGTAGGCCGGTACACGAGAGAGGAGTAGGTTTATTTTTACAGACGGGATGCCTACGAGGATTCCGTGGGAGTTGTTCGGTTTCGTTCGGTTTCGTCCCCTGGTCGTCGGCCAATTCGATGGATTCCCTTGTCGAAAAAGTGTCAGCTTTTTCGCAGCCCGTTTCTAAGAACCGAATGACCCTTCGAGCGCGAAGCTTCCGAGCTTTCGACGGCCGGGAGGATTTTTAGCTGCCCAGGCGCCTCAGCGACGAGCCTTTCGAGCCGATTGCCAAATATCTTCGACCAATGACAGTAGTCCGACTTGACAGTGTCTACTTCAATTGTCAGTCGGCGCTTTTATCTTCTCATGGTTCTTGAATCTGACGAATCGCGTACGTTTCCTGTTTGTTAATTCTAGATTTTATTGCTTCATTTGTTTACGACGATATGAGCTTCGGTATTCGATGAATTTCATGATTTATCACACTTCGCTTATAATGATTTAGGAATTTCTTGTAATTCTATCACCTCTCGTTTAGCAATTACTCGCTGCGGTATCTATAAATTCACTCAGGACGACTAATCCTTATTTTCTATTTCCTACTTGGAACGGGCAAGACGTTTTGATCTTAATGAACACGTTAATACTTCCTGTTTGCGAAACGTGCTCGCTAAACGTTTAGCTGTCCTCGGTCTCAACCCGACCGGCCCAACTATTTCCAACTCATCACTTTCACTAAAACCGATCTTCACCATCTATTTTCACGCCCGGTGCACTGCACTCGCTCAAATCGTCGGACATCAGTTTCGTTTTGCACCGACGAATCGACGAACACTTTTCGAGGGAGGAAAACTCCGAGGATTTCGGAAATCCCTTTTATAAATTAATTCGTAATTTCGTTTTGAGATCAACGATGATGGACCCACGGGTTGCAGTCTGACGACGATAATCTAACTATTGTGTAAAAATTTAAGATCGCAACTATTGTCAAATTTTCTGCCAATTTTTAATACGATTTTTTCGGGAAAATGCCGACGTTTCGTGCTGTTTTTTGGGGTCTCGTTTCCCACCCTCGGCTATCACTGCGTCTTTGAACCGGATTCGCGTGTCATTTCCGCGCAGAGGATCTCCCGTGTACTGTCGCGAGTTGAAAGCGTGAATTGCGATACGCGGCGAACGCCAGACTAGCCGGTCGCACGGACCAAGTGGCTAAAGAGCCGTTCGCGCGACGAATCTCTCCGGCTCCCCGCGAACAGAAATAGCCACCCTTCTTATACATCTCCGACACACGCGTTCAAAAATACGGAGAGTATACGACACGCACATCGAGACCGAGAACCCGTCGGAGGGTGTCAGAATCAAAATCGAAATTAATTTTAGTAACGGAGAGTCGAATTTTTATCCATCAAGTTCGAAAGTGTGCAATTTCAGTCTTAGTAATCAAATTCAGTTCATGTTTTGACATTACTGATAGTTTTTGTGACGTCCTATATAGTAAATGTCCTAATTTCACTTTACGTCATAATTTCTCCTAGTAAGTTCCTTATTTCATTATTTTATATGCAATCTTAAGGTTGTGGAACTCTTGCATAAAAAATAATGATATAGTATTGAAACTTTAACACTTACTAGATTAGAAAAATTATTACATCTTGAATTCTTATGTCGAATGACAGAATTTTTATTTCATTCATGAAAATTGAGAAAAAATGAGAGAATTTTGTAATCACGTGCAGTCCAATAAAAAAATGCCAAAAGTATGTGTTAGAATATTAGAAATTGTGTGTTACGAATTCCTTATGACCGAGAAAAACAGATTGAACAATTTTATAAGCCTTTCTCCTGTGTAACTATTATTTTGTCTAAAAGTTCATTGCTTCAAACATTGAACACAGATTTTTATTACATGTCTTAAACTTTTGGCAGAGATGTCACGGCCAAATCATACTGACAGTTAAACCTGTTAAAAATTGATGGAAGTTGTTTATTGACAATTTTGCGGAGTGTACTCGATAATCGAAATCGAAATGGGTAATGTTGATGGGCTATTTAAAGTCTGTTCTATCCGATTGTTGCCGCCTACCGTAGGCCCAATTCTCTTTCTTTAGGTCCGTTGCGTCATTATTTGATATAAATCGGCGTGTTGCGGCGCAACGCACCGCGTGCTGCTCGTGAGAAACTATTCTCGACCCAGTTTACGGCAACGAATATGAAATATCGTTCGTTTCACCCGAATAGGTTTCGACAGTCTAAAATTACCCGTCATGCGTATCGCCAAATTGTCCGATTGACTCATTCTATTTCGCGATTCAGGAAGAGAATCGGGAGACGAGAATGGGGAATCGGGAAATAAGTAACTAATGCACCGCGGAAAACCGGATTTATTTATCACGATGCGCGCTAAGCGACAACGAGTGATGTACCGCGTGATAAATCAGCCGCGCGCCGGCAACGCGCAACCAGAAAGATGAATAAGACACCTGTTATCATTTTTCAACCACGCGCCGTGTTGTTTATGTTGTCCACTACTCGAAAAAATTACTGCATCACGGAATTCGTGTCCATGAAAAAATTTCCATGCTTGAAAGATATGTCAGGAACGAGTTATCGAAGAAATTTTTTTGTGAAGTCGTCATTCGTTTTAGAAACAAGTGGATTTCTTTTTTGTAGAAAGTGGAAGTCCAGTCAGATAAAAATCACTATTTTTAATACTATTTAGAACAAGTAGATCCTTATGCTTTAAGAGTAGATCGATCAGAATGATTAGTTTTTTATGGAGAAATGCATATACATGTAAAAAAGTCGGTAGTTATATTGTTAAAACGAAGAAATCATTTTTTATAATGAAGGCACAGAATGCAGGAACACAATTCTTTATGTTAAATCAACCACGATCTTTTGCATTGACCTAATATTTTGAAGAAAGCGGAAGTTATTCGCTAAGTGTCAGTACACTTCAATGAATAAGAATTGGCAACAATAAGTGAGGAGTTGTTCCTTTCATCGCGGAGAGTGTCGAATTTGACATCTTGCCATTTGGTTTTGACAGATGAGGCAGGTGTTGGTCCATCATCTTTTCGAATTGAATTGAGAATTTAATGTGGGAAGAGATGACTAGATCGAATTCAGTAAAGGAACCGTGAATATTTCTGAATGGAAGTGTGAAGGAGTATAGTGTAATTACATATACATAATGTAAATACATCCTTAATCATTTATTAAACCAAAGAACACAATTGCTTAAAAAAGCTGAAGTCGTTTGGATTGACTATAGAAGAAGTTTTTTACTTTCAAATGATATTGATTCAGTCTTGTTCTTTGCTGCATAGTACAACTCAGTTGTTAATTCCTGAATGACAGTTATAGCATTGGCAACCGCAGTGGCACCCGAAAACGATGATGTTCGTATTGAGAAACGAGTACAATTTGCTTTAAATGTCAGCTGCTAACACAGTGAACATTCTCGTGCAACGAGATTTCTTTTTCTGTCTTATCACTTCTTTTTCTGGAGTAATAAAAAAAACGTTATGTGTGCGAAGTATTGCGTAAATAAAGAAGAAGCCGCGTGGAGTATAAAACCGTCTTAAAACTT
Organism: Ceratina japonica; assembly: GCA_019453355.1. Lineage (NCBI taxonomy): Eukaryota > Metazoa > Arthropoda > Insecta > Hymenoptera > Apidae > Ceratina > Ceratina japonica. The sequence continues at coordinate 8,192 of SMSR01004758.1, read as the reverse complement.
GCCAGATGTCCGACGGATTTTGCGAGCACGCGTTCGGGAATGTTTTGTGCCGTGCTGATTGAAGATATAATGCTTGAACTTGCGGCCAGACAATAATTGGACCGTCCAAGGTTTGATGCTGATTTACGGGGGAGCAGAAGAATTTTGGCCGCATATAATGCACAATAATTTACACGCGCATTACCGATGAAAGATTTTCATCTGTTCCCGGCGCATAAAATGCTAAACAACAACTTCCAAACAAATCGCCGAATAAATGCATTGAATAAATCAATCCGTTAATTAAAAATGGAACATTTAATATTCACTTTTTAGTGGATACATTAAGAAATTTTTTAATGAATATTAAATCTTCAGTTTTTATTTCATTAGATCATGAATGTTATTAATGATCTGAAATGTAGAATCGAGTGAGGAGAATTTGTATTCTCTACTACATTTTGTCTGATTATTGGTAAAATTGTAAAAAACGTAAAAAACGTAAGAAATGTACATGATCTTAACTTTATACTCTGAAATATAGAATCGAATGAGGAAAATCTATACTCTCCACTACGTTTTGTCTAGTTATTGGTAAAACAATGAAAAACGTAAGAAATGTACAGACAAATGTTAGAAAAGTCACGTGACGACAATAACTTCTTAAACCTGCAGTACATTAAACTCGATTCAAGACAATATTGGAAAGCAGTTCCGTCTGGGAACAAATTGTTATTTACCGAAAAGTGTCAACGTTCTGTAACTTCTATTGGCGCATTGACACGCCTGTCTTAATCTATGATTTTGATGCGCTGCCAAAATTCTGGATGAAACCGAACATGTCAGCGCCATTGCTATAGATCCCAAAGGGGTGATTCACTGAATTTGCATCTTGGAGGTCGGTGAAAGAACTATACGAGCATAAATTGAATTCGTATGATGGACGAGGGAAACGGGTGCGTAAACCAGTTAGCGAGGATTTAATTAAGCCGTCTGCGTTGATTAAGGCCGGACGCGTGACAGAATTGTTTAAAATTAAGAGAGATATAGATTCGGTCACCTTGAAGATTTAAGGTAGACTGGCGATTCTATTTGGATGAGCTTATTTGGAATGGATCGCCGATCTGGTCACCGCCAATCAAGTACGCTCCGTACAAAGCGTCGAGTTCAACCGATGATTTATGATTAAAGAAATGCCAATTCTAAACATAACTCGAATATGGACCATTAAGCTCTTCGAACACACCGAGGCTTCATTAATATTCACTACTCAAAATAGAATACCTTTTTTTTTTAATATTGAACAACTTAATTTTCTGCGGGACATTAAAAGGCTTAGTTTACTATAATGTGCAGAATTCGAACTTTTATAAAAAACATAAATGTACTGAATTTTAAGCAATACACTCAATGAACAAAAACAGAAAATATTTGAAGAGAATGCTATGACATTTGATTCATAAATGCAAACCATGTCTGAATTCCATTCTCCGAGATTCAATTCAATCTTGGCAGGACTTAATTAGACCATGTAAAATGATATTTGGACCAGGTCTTCGTTATGATCTACTTGCATTTCGTCCACTGTCAGAACAAACAAATTCGACGCTTTCTCCAAGTCAGACAGACCGTACGGATCAGCGGGAAATACAAACTTATTTTGACGTAGTGCCAAAATCTGTTTAGAGCCGACTTTGATTCCTCAACCCTATCGCGGATAAGAAGAGCAACCAGAAGGTTGTCTTTGATCAATTCGTCGGGAGTCGATTAGCGAAAACAATTGTTAGCTCTGTTCCGGAATGGCCCGTTAGGACAATGGATGGGTTCACAACAAAAATAACCCTTGTAGAAAATGAACATTCACAAATTCGCGATTTAATTAGACAACATTTATTCATACATATACAACAACCATTGTGTAATACAATTAACACTTTTTTAAAGTAATACTTAATTAATATTTAAATTAAGCATTGAAGTTGAAGACTCATGCATTTACTTTTGTGATTTTTGTTGTTATTGTTTCCCAAATAAATATATATAATATAATATATAAATACGAAACAATTAAAGAACTAACTCCGTATCAGGCATACTTTTTTAATCGCACAGGTCGAAAAGAAAATTGACGACGTTCGGCAATTAATTAAGGCCTAATTAAGGACGGAAACGAGACGTTTCGGAATCGAGCGGCATGCAGCGTGCAACGTTAACAGACCCGTTCTTCCAGGAAGCGTGAAACACCGGACAGAATGCGTTTCGTGTATAAATCATGTCGGACGCGGCTGAAGGAGGAAATAAAGAATCCGGCCGGGAGTGAATTAAGGGGTGAGAGACAGAGACTGAGTACGACCGGGGGTCGGAGGGGGCGAACGGGGGGCCGAAAGCGTGATCACGGCGAGAAGAATGAGAGACGGCGCTCGTTGCATTGCGGGAGTAGTTGGAATGGCGGTGGAGTTCTTGGTTGTCTTCGGTCGTTTGGCATCGAACCAGATATTCTATCTCGACGCGGTTGGTTTTAGTTTAATTTAGATGGCGGTATCGTGACGTAACGTATTTAGCGTGAACGCGTATACGTCTTGTTAGTTACCGTTTTGCCAATTACTCAAAAACGTTTCGCGTCCCCAACACCCTTCACTCGGTTTTTGCCTGCGAGCCACGTGATCGCTAATGAACACCGGATTCGTTGCCGCAGCCCCGAACGCTTCCGCGCTCAATGAGTCAGTCNGGAGGCGTTCGTTATTTTGCATTTCGACTTGTCGTGCGTGCGAACGCCCAGAAGAACTGGAATGTAGTGGTGAGTCGGTAGACCGTAGGACTTGCCGGTGATGCGACAGAATCGTTTCGCGTCCGCCGGGCTGATCGGCGGCAGAAGCGGGAAATAGTTCGGTTTAGGGAGACCCCTGCTTCTTCCCGTTATCCTGCAGAAGGACATCGTTCGCTCCACGTGCTGCTTCTCAAATTAACATCTATTCAAGTCTTCGTTTGTTTGTTTGTTTTATACTGTTTTCTGTGGCAGAGCGATCACTTTCGAGATTATGCAATTTCTTTAAGTTCAATGCCATCGGTTGCGACAAACAACGTTATTGTCCCGCTGATTGCTAGAAGCTTGGCACTCTTTCCACGAGCTCCATGAACAATCCTTGTGCCTCGGCGTTCGTTCGCGACTTCCTCTTGGCGTTCACCCTCGTCTCGGTTAGTGCGTGCGACGTGTGATTCAGCCGGCCACAATGCGCTTCCGTGTTCGCCATAATTCGTTCACCTGGCGGACGATGAAAGATCCCGTGACTCCGAGCCACGTGATAGGCTAATTTCATGAATGTGTAATTTCTGCCGCACGAAATTTCGTTGTTCACAAGGTTTTTTATATAAATATTTTTTTGCACGTGTAGGAACGCAGGGTTCTAAAATGAGTCACATTCTCAAAGATGATTTCCTGGGAAGATTTCTATGAAAAATACTGAAGCGATTATTAGGGATTTGACGGTATTTTTGTAACTTTTTCCCAACGCATTCGTTAAAAAAGTTTCCTCGACGTAGGCCGGTACACGAGAGAGGAGTAGGTTTATTTTTACAGACGGGATGCCTACGAGGATTCCGTGGGAGTTGTTCGGTTTCGTTCGGTTTCGTCCCCTGGTCGTCGGCCAATTCGATGGATTCCCTTGTCGAAAAAGTGTCAGCTTTTTCGCAGCCCGTTTCTAAGAACCGAATGACCCTTCGAGCGCGAAGCTTCCGAGCTTTCGACGGCCGGGAGGATTTTTAGCTGCCCAGGCGCCTCAGCGACGAGCCTTTCGAGCCGATTGCCAAATATCTTCGACCAATGACAGTAGTCCGACTTGACAGTGTCTACTTCAATTGTCAGTCGGCGCTTTTATCTTCTCATGGTTCTTGAATCTGACGAATCGCGTACGTTTCCTGTTTGTTAATTCTAGATTTTATTGCTTCATTTGTTTACGACGATATGAGCTTCGGTATTCGATGAATTTCATGATTTATCACACTTCGCTTATAATGATTTAGGAATTTCTTGTAATTCTATCACCTCTCGTTTAGCAATTACTCGCTGCGGTATCTATAAATTCACTCAGGACGACTAATCCTTATTTTCTATTTCCTACTTGGAACGGGCAAGACGTTTTGATCTTAATGAACACGTTAATACTTCCTGTTTGCGAAACGTGCTCGCTAAACGTTTAGCTGTCCTCGGTCTCAACCCGACCGGCCCAACTATTTCCAACTCATCACTTTCACTAAAACCGATCTTCACCATCTATTTTCACGCCCGGTGCACTGCACTCGCTCAAATCGTCGGACATCAGTTTCGTTTTGCACCGACGAATCGACGAACACTTTTCGAGGGAGGAAAACTCCGAGGATTTCGGAAATCCCTTTTATAAATTAATTCGTAATTTCGTTTTGAGATCAACGATGATGGACCCACGGGTTGCAGTCTGACGACGATAATCTAACTATTGTGTAAAAATTTAAGATCGCAACTATTGTCAAATTTTCTGCCAATTTTTAATACGATTTTTTCGGGAAAATGCCGACGTTTCGTGCTGTTTTTTGGGGTCTCGTTTCCCACCCTCGGCTATCACTGCGTCTTTGAACCGGATTCGCGTGTCATTTCCGCGCAGAGGATCTCCCGTGTACTGTCGCGAGTTGAAAGCGTGAATTGCGATACGCGGCGAACGCCAGACTAGCCGGTCGCACGGACCAAGTGGCTAAAGAGCCGTTCGCGCGACGAATCTCTCCGGCTCCCCGCGAACAGAAATAGCCACCCTTCTTATACATCTCCGACACACGCGTTCAAAAATACGGAGAGTATACGACACGCACATCGAGACCGNTTTTAATGTCCAGGTACCTCAGATGATTTTGAGCCAGTTGCAATTGCACATGGCAGCGCTACGACTGGCTCAAAATCGTTTGAGGCACCTGTACGTGTCATTACTTAAATTGATATATAATGGAAATTTCGTTTTGATAATAAGTCTGATAATAAGTTTAGGTTGTCAAGTTTTTATTATAACATAATAATTATAAAATTTGGTGTTTGNTGATAGTTTTTGTGACGTCCTATATAGTAAATGTCCTAATTTCACTTTACGTCATAATTTCTCCTAGTAAGTTCCTTATTTCATTATTTTATATGCAATCTTAAGGTTGTGGAACTCTTGCATAAAAAATAATGATATAGTATTGAAACTTTAACACTTACTAGATTAGAAAAATTATTACATCTTGAATTCTTATGTCGAATGACAGAATTTTTATTTCATTCATGAAAATTGAGAAAAAATGAGAGAATTTTGTAATCACGTGCAGTCCAATAAAAAAATGCCAAAAGTATGTGTTAGAATATTAGAAATTGTGTGTTACGAATTCCTTATGACCGAGAAAAACAGATTGAACAATTTTATAAGCCTTTCTCCTGTGTAACTATTATTTTGTCTAAAAGTTCATTGCTTCAAACATTGAACACAGATTTTTATTACATGTCTTAAACTTTTGGCAGAGATGTCACGGCCAAATCATACTGACAGTTAAACCTGTTAAAAATTGATGGAAGTTGTTTATTGACAATTTTGCGGAGTGTACTCGATAATCGAAATCGAAATGGGTAATGTTGATGGGCTATTTAAAGTCTGTTCTATCCGATTGTTGCCGCCTACCGTAGGCCCAATTCTCTTTCTTTAGGTCCGTTGCGTCATTATTTGATATAAATCGGCGTGTTGCGGCGCAACGCACCGCGTGCTGCTCGTGAGAAACTATTCTCGACCCAGTTTACGGCAACGAATATGAAATATCGTTCGTTTCACCCGAATAGGTTTCGACAGTCTAAAATTACCCGTCATGCGTATCGCCAAATTGTCCGATTGACTCATTCTATTTCGCGATTCAGGAAGAGAATCGGGAGACGAGAATGGGGAATCGGGAAATAAGTAACTAATGCACCGCGGAAAACCGGATTTATTTATCACGATGCGCGCTAAGCGACAACGAGTGATGTACCGCGTGATAAATCAGCCGCGCGCCGGCAACGCGCAACCAGAAAGATGAATAAGACACCTGTTATCATTTTTCAACCACGCGCCGTGTTGTTTATGTTGTCCACTACTCGAAAAAATTACTGCATCACGGAATTCGTGTCCATGAAAAAATTTCCATGCTTGAAAGATATGTCAGGAACGAGTTATCGAAGAAATTTTTTTCTGAAGTCGTCATTCGTTTTAGAAACAAGTGGATTTCTTTTTTGTAGAAAGTGGAAGTTCAGTCAGATAAAAATCACTATTTTTAATACTATTTAGAACAAGTAGATCCTTATGCTTTAAGAGTAGATCGATCAGAATGATTAGTTTTTTATGGAGAAATGCATATACATGTAAAAAAGTCGGTAGTTATATTGTTAAAACGAAGAAATCATTTTTTATAATGAAGGCACAGAATGCAGGAACACAATTCTTTATGTTAAATCAACCACGATCTTTTGCATTGACCTAATATTTTGAAGAAAGCGGAAGTTATTCGCTAAGTGTCAGTACACTTCAATGAATAAGAATTGGCAACAATAAGTGAGGAGTTGTTCCTTTCATCGCGGAGAGTGTCGAATTTGACATCTTGCCATTTGGTTTTGACAGATGAGGCAGGTGTTGGTCCATCATCTTTTCGAATTGAATTGAGAATTTAATGTGGGAAGAGATGACTAGATCGAATTCAGTAAAGGAACCGTGAATATTTCTGAATGGAAGTGTGAAGGAGTATAGTGTAATTACATATACATAATGTAAATACATCCTTAATCATTTATTAAACCAAAGAACACAATTGCTTAAAAAAGCTGAAGTCGTTTGGATTGACTATAGAAGAAGTTTTTTACTTTCAAATGATATTGATTCAGTCTTGTTCTTTGCTGCATAGTACAACTCAGTTGTTAATTCCTGAATGACAGTTATAGCATTGGCAACCGCAGTGGCACCCGAAAACGATGATGTTCGTATTGAGAAACGAGTACAATTTGCTTTAAATGTCAGCTGCTAACACAGTGAACATTCTCGTGCAACGAGATTTCTTTTTCTGTCTTATCACTTCTTTTTCTGGAGTAATAAAAAAAACGTTATGTGTGCGAAGTATTGCGTAAATAAAGAAGAAGCCGCGTGGAGTATAAAACCGTCTTAAAACTTGCCAGATGTCCGACGGATTTTGCGAGCACGCGTTCGGGAATGTTTTGTGCCGTGCTGATTGAAGATATAATGCTTGAACTTGCGGCCAGACAATAATTGGACCGTCCAAGGTTTGATGCTGATTTACGGGGGAGCAGAAGAATTTTGGCCGCATATAATGCACAATAATTTACACGCGCATTACCGATGAAAGATTTTCATCTGTTCCCGGCGCATAAAATGCTAAACAACAACTTCCAAACAAATCGCCGAATAAATGCATTGAATAAATCAATCCGTTAATTAAAAATGGAACATTTAATATTCACTTTTTAGTGGATACATTAAGAAATTTTTTAATGAATATTAAATCTTCAGTTTTTATTTCATTAGATCATGAATGTTATTAATGATCTGAAATGTAGAATCGAGTGAGGAGAATTTGTATTCTCTACTACATTTTGTCTGATTATTGGTAAAATTGTAAAAAACGTAAAAAACGTAAGAAATGTACATGATCTTAACTTTATACTCTGAAATATAGAATCGAATGAGGAAAATCTATACTCTCCACTACGTTTTGTCTAGTTATTGGTAAAACAATGAAAAACGTAAGAAATGTACAGACAAATGTTAGAAAAGTCACGTGACGACAATAACTTCTTAAACCTNTTTGGTGTTTCCTGAGCTTTACAATAAAATTCTCGAGTAAATATTACATTAGCCTCGGGTGACTTCTATTGGTCTTTGGTGTCATCAAGTGAAAATAAACTTGCTCTCTTAATCTAATTAAACCCGATCGAATTCTTTTTTTAGCTGACGAGAATTTTATCCTCAACAACTCCACTCTCAAATTGAAATATTATAAGTAGACTGCGGATGTATGTGTGAACTTACGAGAATTTTAAATAACTCGAAGAGAGACAGTATGCAATAATGTGTGAAGAAATGAACGATATCTTTTTTAATAGGCTCGCAAAATTTCTAAACATTTGTACAGCGTTTTATTAATGTAATATCTAATAATGCTTTGTCACTGTATTTATGTAC
>SMSR01004709.1:4143-23469 GCA_019453355.1 Ceratina japonica | reverse complement strand
TCGTAACGTTATTTCTTTTTTGCGAAAAAAACGTGGGATTTGATTGTTTTGAACGAATGACTAACAAGCTGCGTATATTGTGAATACACCGAGTACAAGATATGTCGAGCAGTTATTAAAAATGTTGCAAACGCTCATAGTAATAAAAGACATTAGTAATGTTATATACAGTAATATTTTTTTGTCGTTATTAGCTACGTTCTTTCACTACCACTAAAATAAGAATTGAACCCATTTTTGTGAGATTCCCTTTCTTTTACGTAATACGAAAATAGGCAGTTATAGTTCTGTTGACTGCTTTATCGTTCGTACTGCTACGTACGACTGGCATTCATTATTCAACAGCGGGTAGATGATACTGTTCTCTAAACGATACGTAACTCATTGATCACATAGAATCAAAATTGCACGATCGTAGTACACCCATCGTCGTACTGTCATTTTGTCTACAAAAGAATGGGAGTAACTGCATAGATATTACGAAGAACCGGCCTATCAATAGAATATAGGACCGTTTTCAGATCAAAGGTATGCTACGCCGGATCGATCGCTTCCGATACTCTTCGATAATTGATAGGTCGTCGTTCCTATAAATTTCGAACCTATAGGGTCGGCTGTTCGAAATTCAGTATGAACTTGAAACATCGTGGCAAGCTTTCTTTCAGTGTCGCTCTGTTCTTCTTGAAGTCCGTTGGTTACTCGTCGACTACTACTCTCGTCGAAGAATGGATAAGGAATGTCATGATTTTGTTTTCCACGGTGTCGCTTGCGTTCCTCATGTTCGTTCAGACCAGAGGTTTCTATTTCTACTGGGGAGATCTCGCTGTGAGTGCACGACTGTCTTTTGAAAAGTGTTAATATAAGGAGTGTAGTGACACAATTACAAAGTGCCAAAGTTTTATTGCCATCGTCACCAAAATATTGCTCTTCTTTTTCGTAAACAATATTTTAGATGACCACTTACATGGTGGTCAATATCTTGGTACTGATTATGGACACATTCAAGATGATTGTATTATCTATAAATAAGAAGAAATTCTTTACATTAGTCGCGTACATGAACGAACATTTCTGGAACGAAAATCACGACCAGCACGAAAGCGTGATCGTGGAGGATACCGAACGATTATGTAAATATTTCGTGTACGTCTTTACATTCTTTTGCGAATCTACAGTATTTTGCTACTGCCTCAGGCCAATTGTAGGTGAGTCGATCGATTTATCTTCTAAGAAATATGTATTGCGTGAGAATATTTACAATAACTTTATTGTAGGGAATATCGGGAGAAACGAATCGGAGAGAGAGCTTATATTTAACATGTGGTTGGACTTGCCGTTGTCTATGACACCGTACTATGAAATTACATTCACGATACAAGTACTATCATTTCTCCATGAAACAGTTCCATGAAATAAATCCAACAGAAATTGCAATTCTTTTAGAAAAAGATATTATGAAAATATATTGACAAAATATTTAGAAGATTTTACAGCTAAAATAAAAAATTCAATAGTATTAATAATAGATTGAAGTACTGAGAAATAATTTTTATTAAATTTGTACAGGCCGTGGCTCTGTACCAGATTGGCGTGCTGTACCTTTGCTTCGACAACATATTCTGTGTAATGTGTCTACACGTGGCCGGACAATTTCGCGTATTACAATACAGAATGGCCAACATGCCTGTGGTAAAAGGCATACAAAATCTGAATGGCGAATCCACAGCAGAATTATCCGAGGAATGTCACATCTCATTTATAAAATATATAGAGGAACACAAGGCCCTCATTAAGTTCTGTGCCACGCTCGAAGAAATATTCCGAAGTATTATACTCGGACAAGTATTCATGTTTAGCATACTAATCTGTATCCTTGGATATCAGGTATTCCTGGTTAGTATATTTGGAAATTAAACATATTTCTGTACGTGACACTTTTTTTATATCTTTTGCTCGTCGAACGTCGACACACAGGTGGATTTGCCTCCCACCTGGACCGCATCTTTCGCGCTGTTCTTATCCGCGAACATGACTCAGCTGTGGATGTTCACGTATAGTTGCGACTGCGTAACGCACGAGAGCTTGAACATTGCCACGGCTGTGTACGCGGGGCCGTGGATCCACTTATCAATGGACAAGTTTGGAGCAATGATGCGGAAGAACTTGGAATTCGTGATCATGAGATCGGGACGGCCCAGTTCCCTCACAGCTTTCGGCTTTTTTCCCATATCCCTCGAAACATACACTAAGGTAATCACGCATTCACTACTATATTAACGCTTTTTATCAATTGAAATTACTTTTAGAAACTCCTTCACATGCTATGTCATTCTTGACATTTTTACTTCGACACACAATTCCGTTTCTATTATTTAATATTTTTATTTCTGCGATACTTATGATGCAGTATTACTTTCGCATTGCAGATTATGAGCACTGCGATGTCGTATTTCACACTATTAAAACAGAGCAGCGTGGACACAACAACTACGTAATGTTTCTAGCTTCATATAATCAAAAAGCAAAATGTTCTGATATAAAATAAAATATTAAGGAGGAATATAACGTGTTTACTCTGCGTAGTCATTACTTTACGTAATTATTTATTCTTAAGTGTATACTTCAGTATTGCTCTATCTCACGGAAGGATAGCTACTGCCCTTAGTTCACCTTAGTTAACTCGAATCGATACACGGGAAGGCGCTCATATATTATGGTTAGAAAAATACGTCACATCCCCTACCTTCTAATTAGTTCATTTGAATCACGAAGGAAAAAAGCGACGTGTCAATCATGCAATTTTCCAATTATCTATTTTTTATTTTTTCCGGCTTTGTGCCTGTCAATCACACTTGTACGCAAAGTAAGAAAAGATGCGTGTCACCTGTCGCGTGATTAAACGCCTCTAAACATCAAAGGGACGTTACTTAAAGACACTTCTGCCGATACGCTTTATACTGCCTTTATTGTAATGTGCAGCGGAAACGGCATGGGTAAGAAATCAGAGAACAAAGCCATGGAGAAGCCTCAGGTGAAGGATGTGTCCATTTATGTGTCGGTGTTATTGCTAAAAATGTGCGGGGCTTGGATAGAGACGGAGAAATACGAGGAATATCGAAGAAGATTCCTTTCTGGGTACACGATGGTATTAATGGGCTACGGCATGTACGTAAACCTAACGGATTGTTATTACAGCTGGGGCGATATGGGAGTAAGCAACAATTAAATTAATTGATCAGTCTTTTCAATTTTACAAACCTTTAGCAAGGAATTAATTAAAAATTTATATACATAACAATTTATTTTCGCTTCAGCGTTGTATTTTCGTGATTCTTAATGAACTCGCCATGCTTGTGGGATCTGTCAAGTCCGTCAATCTAGGTGTTCGCAGAAGAGCTGTCGCCGATTTAGTACACAGCGCGCAGAAAAACTTTTGGGATCAGGAGTACGAGGGAGATGAAAAGAATATTTTCATTAAATGCCGAAAGTTCAGCAAAATGTACGCTACTCTCTTGTGCTCGGTTGCGCAATTTACTGCCATTGGCTATATATCCGCACCTCTCATTGGTAAAATAATCGGGGGAGTTATTATTATTTATAATAATTATATTAATAATTTTGATGTATCAAGTGAACCGTGATGTTAAATAGTTAAAAGGTTGCATAAAATACGTCAGTTTATTATTAAATAATATTGTTATTAATAGAACACTTTGTCCATTTGTATTTTAGTCAATATCGGAAGGAATGAGTCGGATAGACTACATCCATATAAAATGTGGGTCGATCTACCATTAACAGAAACACCATATTTCGAAGTATTGTATACTTTCCAGGTATCGCCAATTCACATTTGCATATTGAACATTACGAAAAGCTCTGCTTTTTACAGTTTGATTATGTTAACTAACGTTAAAACACAAATAATTCCTGGCTATAAAAATTTTGTTTCCTCAGTCACTGTGCATATGTCAAATGGTCGTCCTGTATATCGCCAGCGACACTATTTTCGGTGTATTGAACATACACATTATCGGCCAGTTCCGCATTCTACAGTACAGACTATTGAAATTATGGCCAACCAACAAGGATGAGGAGAACGACATCCGTTACGTGCACGACTATTACGCGGAGCTGAAGAAATGTATCCGGTACCATCAAGTGCTGATTGAATTTAGCGAAGGACTCGAGGACATCTTCACGCTGCCGCTTCTCGTTCACATAGTAGTTTTCAGCGTCATGATGTGTATAAACATTTTCGACTTGCTTTTAGTAAGTGTCAACGTCAACTATGTATTGTGCTTTTCAAATGAAACTGTATTAAGTAATTTAAGTTGGATATGCATTTATAGTGAAGCAGATCGAATACATGATTTTGCGTTAATTTGTGTGTATCAGGTGGAGATACCTTTATCTATGCAGTTGATCGCTATTTCCCAAATAGTCGGTTCTACTATTCACATACTTATCGTCACATACATGTGCCACGGTTTAAGTGAAGAGAGCGAGAACGTCGGCATAGCATCTTATTCAAGCTGGTGGATGAATTGTCCAATGAACAAAACCGGTGCGAACCTGAGGAAGGATGTGAAGTTTATACTGATCAGATCGGCGAAACCGTGTCGTATGACTGCCGGTGGATTCTTTCCGGTGACCATGGAAACTTCTACCGCTGTACGCATTTTACGCAGTTCGTCCATAGTTCAGAATCATTTTGATTATATCACAAATGGTTTAGGCACTTTTTAGCGAATTTTTGAAGTAAACGTAAAACTTGTTATAGTTGTTCAGTTCCACGATGTCATACCTTACTCTAATGAGGAACTCGCAGGGGGATACATAATTAAACTTGCAAATAGGTATTTATCACGTGCACAACATATTACACTGACATTTGAATAATTTTTGTAATCATAATTGACAGATCGTCTGAATAGAGAAGAAGATTGGCGGATAACAGTTTATGGTAGCTATTGGAAAATGGACTTATGAATGACACGAATGTTGCTGTTGGGTCTTGCAAAAAGTCTTACTTTTAAACAATTCACTCAATTTTAATTGTGGACACCACATAGAATCGCTGCAACGCGACTACGATTACTGTTAAAAAGAATATGTACATTATGTAGTAACAAATTTATACACTGAAGGAAATAAAAAGGAATCACAGAAAATTATTAATTATTTCGCTTATGTTTTACATTTCCAGGGTCTGAGAAGGTCATAGTTACTGCTAAGTATTCAAAGTCTTTCGAATTTATTAATTATTGAATTCTCTGTATGTATTATTAATTCCTCTAATTCTCACAATCAGTCGAATTATTTTTTATAGCGATTCCATATGAATTTATGTGCGAACGGCGAATGGGTCGTGGGACCCGGGTTCAAAAGCGTTGCGGTTAAACGTGAACATCCTGCGTAAAAGAGGGTGAAAATTTAACATTCTACAATGTACTCACATCATTATGTCGTGACACACGGATGGACTTCACTCCCTCATGGCGTATTTCCTTTGTAAGCTTTTTACTGTCCATGTGCCAGCTGTGGATGGCTACGTAAAGTTGCGACTGCGCGACACGTGGAAGGACCTCGGAAAGACGCGGGACCTTGGATACACTAGTCGATGGACGATCCGGAGGAGCGGTGCGAAAGCCAGAGTTCATCGTGATGAGATTCAGGCATCCCGTCAACCTGACCGCTAGCGGGTTCATTCCTGTATCCCCTGAAACCTACACAAAGGCAAGTGTCGAATTATACAACTGAACTTAGTGATATGATAATTCAAGTGATCGAGGGATGACATTTATTAATCGGCATAGTGAATACGTTAATCAGTATAATTTATAATAATTATTCAATAATTTTTTAACGTATCTATAATGTTGCTAACTACGATATTTTTAAATTACACATTATGAGTTCCGCGATGTCATATTTCACTAACGTATCGTGGTTGCAGAAAACACAGNGATGGCTACGTAAAGTTGCGACTGCGCGACACGTGGAAGGACCTCGGAAAGACGCGGGACCTTGGATACACTAGTCGATGGACGATCTGGAGGAGCGGTGCGAAAGGCAGAGTTCATCGTGATGAGATTCAAGCATCCCGGCAACCTGACCGCTAGCGGGTTCATTCCTATATCCCCTGAAACCTACACAAAGGCAAGTGTCGAATTATACAACTGAACTTAGTGATATGATAATTCAAGTGATCGAGGGATGACATTTATTAATTGGCATAGTGAATACGTTAATCAGTATAATTTATAATAATTATTCAATAATTTTTTAACGTATCTATAATTTTGCTAACTACGATATTTTTAAATTGCACATTATGAGTTCCGCGATGTCATATTTCACTAACGTATCGTGGTTGCAGAAAACACAGAATTCTTTTTACAAGACACATGTGAAACGTTAGTTTTCGTTTGCGACAGGAACATGTAATTTGATTGTTATGAACGAATGACTGACAAACTGCGTATATTCATCGTTCGATCTGCGAAACAACTATACACCATAGGTATCTTGTCCAAGATATGTCAAGCAGTTATTACATATGTATGTAGCAAACGTTCGAAGTAATAAAAGATGTTCTCTTAACAAGTAACATTTTTCGTAAATACTAGCTAAATTTTTGCACTGGCACTATAATAAGAGTTGAATCCATTTGTAAGAAGCTTTCCTATCTTGTCCGTAATATGAATACAGTCATAGTTCTCTTGACTGCTTTATCGTTTGCACTGCTATGTACGACTGGCATACAATATTCAACCGCGCACTGATAATACGTTACCAAAACGATTCATAGCTCATTGATCTTATGTATCAGAAGCATTTTGCTAGAAATAAAAATTGCACGGTTGCGAATAGACCTATCGTCGTACTAGCTCTTTTACCGGAAAAAGAAGAGAAGTAATTGCATGAGTATTATTAGGGACCTATTGATATAGAATAAAGGGTCGTTTTGAGATTAAAGACGTGCTGCGCTGAGTCGATTGCTTCCGATACTTCTCGATAATTGATGGTTCGCCGCTCGTAGGCTATATAGACGCCGTTTAGGAGCCTTCCTGTTATCATATACTGTCTGACGGAGGTAAAACGAATAAGTAAATAAATAAATGGCTAGCTGCTCCTATAAATTCAGAATCGATGAGACCGACCGTTCGGTACTCAGTATGAACTTGAAACATGGTGAAAAGCTTTCTTTCAGCGTAACAATCCTCTTGTTGAAATCCGTCGGTTACTCGTCCCCCAATACTCGCGTCGAAGAATGGATGAAAAATGTGATGATTTTACTTTCTACATTTTCGCTTGCGTTCCTCATGTTCGTTCAGACCAGAGGTTTATATTTCTACTGGGGAGATCTCGCTGTGAGTGCACAACTGTCTTTTGAAAAGTGTTAATATAGGGAGTGTAGTGCCACAATTTCAAAGTGCCAAAGTTTTATTGCAATCATCACCAAAATATTTTTTTTTTTTTCCGTAAATAATATTTCAGATGACCACTTACGTTGTGAATAATATCACGGTACTGTGTATTGACGCATTCAAGTTGATTATATTATTTATACATAAGAAGAAATTCTTCAAATTAATCGCGTACATGAGAGAACATTTCTGGCACGAAAATTACGACCAGCACGAAAGCGTGATCGTGGAGAATACAGAACGATTATGTAAATACTTCGTGTGCATTTTTACGATCTTTGGCGAAATTACAGTAGTCTCCTACTGCCTCAGGCCAATTATAGGTAAGTTGATCGACTTATTTTCTGAGAAAGATAAAGTGCGCGAGGTCACTTATAATAACTTTATTATAGGAAACATTGGAAGAAACGAATCAGAGAGAGAGCTTGTATTTACCGTATTTTTGGACTTGCCGTTGACTATGACGCCGTACTATGAAATTATATTCACAATTCAAGTATTGTCATCTCTCCTAACAGAAAGACATTATAAAAATATATTTAAAAAAAATTGTGCAACTGCAAACTAAAAATTTATTATTGATCGTTAAGAACAGATCGAGGTGCTAAGAAATACTTATTAAATTTGTACAGTGCGTGGCTCTGCACCAGATTGGCGTGCTTTACCTTTGCTTCGACAACATATTCTGTGTAATGTGTCTACACGTGGCCGGACAGTTTCGCGTATTACAATACAGAATGTCCAACATGCCTATGGTACAGGGCATAGAAAAGCTGAGTTACAATTGCACAGCAGAATTATCCAAGGAATGTCACGTCGCATTTATAAAATATATAGAGGAACACAAGGCCCTCATTAACTTCTGTGCCACGCTCGAAGAAATATTCCAAATTATTATACTCGCGCAAGTGCTCATGTTTAGCACGTTCATCTGCGTCCTTGGATATCAGGTGCTTCTGGTTAGTATATTGTGAAATTAAATATATTTCTGTAAACGACAATTATTCATATCTTTTCCTCGACGAACATCGACACGCAGGTGGATTTGCCTCTTATGTGGACCATTGCGTTCGCGCTCTTCTTAGCTGTAAACTTGATTCAGCTGTGGATGTTCACGTACAGTTGCGACTGCGTAACGCGGGAGAGCTTGAACGTCGCTCCGGCTGTGTACGCGGGGCCGTGGATCCATTTATCAATGGACGAGCTTGGTGCGACGATACGAAAGAACTTGGAATTCGTGATCATGAGATCGAGACAGCCCAGTTCCCTCACAGCTTTTGGCTTTTTTCCCATAACCCTCGAAACATATACTAAGGTAAACACGCATTGGCTATTACATTGATTTAAATTATTTTTAGAAACTCCTTCACATCATATTAGACGAATAGTATGTCATTCTTCACATTTTTATTTCGACACACAATCCCGTTTCCCTTAACTAATATTTTTATTTTTGCAATAACGTAGTATTACTTTCACATTGCAGATTATGAGTACTGCGTTATCGTATTTCACACTATTAAAGCAGAGCAGCGTGGACGCAATAGATATGTAACGTATCTAGGTTCATATAATGCAATGACAAAATGTACTGAAATAGTGTATAGTATTAAAAAGGATTTATTACTCTGTACTTACTCTGCGTAATTATTTATTCTTAAGTATACTATGCTTTTCAAATGAAACTGCATTCTGTAATTTAAGTTTGATATGCATTTCTAGTGAACCAAATTTGGAATTTCAGTCATATTTCACTATAATGAAACAAAACATACTGTGGATGTAGGAAGGATGTGCACGTTGATTCTTTTAAATGAATGACTAACATGCTGCGCATATTCTTCGGTTGATCGTAGAGTTGTATGTCGAGCAGATATCATAAATGTTACAATCGTTCCTAATGATAAGAGACTTTCTGTTGAGAAGTAAAATTTTTCTAGTTGTTAGTTAAATTTTTTCACTGGCACTATAAANATGCTGCGCATATTCTTCGGTTGATCGTAGAGTTGTATGTCGAGCAGATATCACAAATGTTACAATCGTTCCTAATAATAAGAGACTTTCTGTTGAGAAGTAAAATTTTTCTAGTTGTTAGTTAAATTTTTTCACTGGCACTATAAAAAGAATTGAATCCACTTATAACAAGATTCCCTTTCTTCCACGTAATATGAAGGCAGATAGTTATAGTTCTCTTGACCACTGTATGGTTTGCACTCCTATGTACGTACGACTGGCATCCATTATTCAACCGCGCCTTGATAATACGGTTATTTAAACGACTCACAGCTCATTGATCTCATGTACAAAAAGCATTGTGAATGAAATAAAAATGGCAAATAAAGTAAGCAAAGAAAGTACATCTATCGTCGTACTAGACCTTTTACCGGAAAAAGAAGAGAAGTAATTGCATGAATATTACCAGGAATAAAGCTATTCATATAGAATAGAGGGTCGCTTTCAGATCAAAGGCATGCTACGCCGGATCGATTGTTTCCGATACTTCTCGATAATTGATAGCTCGCTGCTCCTATAAATTCCGAATCAATGGCACCGACTGTTCGAAATTCAGTATGAACTTGAAACATGACGAGACGCTTTCTTTCAGTCTTGCTATCTTCTTCTTGAAGTCCGCCGGTTACTGGTCGCCCATTACTCGCGTCGAAGAATGGATAAACAAGGCTATGCTTCTGTACACCGCCTTGTCGATTATATTCGTCGCGTGTGTTCATAGTATAGGTGCTTATTATTCCTGGGGAGATCTCGCTGTGAGTGCATGATTGCCTTTTAAAAAGTGTTAACAAAGGGAGAGCAGTGATACGATTTCCGAGTACCAAAGTTTTATTGACATCTTTACCAAGAGATTGTTCTCCGTTTTCGTAAAAAATATTTCAGGTGACCACTTACATGGGGATCACTGTTTTGACAATGCTTGTGGAAGCATTTAAAATAATTACATTATCTAGACATAAGAAGAAATTCTTCAAGTTAATCGCATACATGAAAGAACATTTCTGGCACGAGAATTACGATCAACATGAAAGTGCGATCGTGGAGAATGCAGAACGATTATGCAAATACTTCGTGTGCATCTTTACATTCCTTTGCGAATCTACATTGTTCTGCTACTGCTTCAGACCAATCGTGGGTGAGTCGATTTTACTTGTTCTCGAAGAAACACATATTGTGCGTGGACATTTAAAATAATTTTGTTATAGGAAACATCGGAAGGAACGAATCGGAGAGAGAGTTTGTATTTGACATGTGGCTGGACTGGCCGTGGTCTATGACACCGTACTATGAAATCACAATCACGATACAAGTATTGTCATTTATCCTAGAGGAAATTGCAATTCTCTTAGGCAAAGATACTGTGAACATATATTTGAGAAATACTAAAAAAATTGTATAACTAAAATTAACAATTTAGAATTGACAATTATTAATAACAGATCGAAATACTAAGAAATTCTTTTTTAATTCGTACAGGTCTTGGCTCTGTATCAGTGTATTGTAATTTACATTTGTTTCGAAAATATATTCTATATAATGTGCCTGCATGTGGCCGGACAGTTTCGTGTATTACAATACAGAATGTTCACCATGCCGATGGTACAAGGCATACAAAGTCTGAATGGCAATTCCACAGCAGAGTTATCGAAGCAATACCACGTCTCATTTAAAAAATATATCGAACAACACAAGGCCCTCGTTGACTTGTGTGTCACGCTCGAAGAAATATTCGGAATTATTATACTCGTGCAAGTGCTCCTGTTTAGTGTACTAATTTGTATCCTTGGATACCAAGTGTTTCTGGTTAGTATACTTTGAAATTGAACCCGTTTCTGTATACCAAACTCTCTCATTCTTAAATCTCTTACTCGAGGAACGTCGATACACAGGTGGATCTGCCTGTCACCTGGGCCACAGTTT
Organism: Ceratina japonica; assembly: GCA_019453355.1. NCBI lineage: Eukaryota > Metazoa > Arthropoda > Insecta > Hymenoptera > Apidae > Ceratina > Ceratina japonica. The sequence continues at coordinate 12,106 of SMSR01004709.1, read as the reverse complement.
TCGCTCTATTCTTAGCCGCGAACATGATTCAGCTGTGGATATTCACATACAGTTGCGACTGCATAACGCGGGAGAGCTTGAACGTTGCCGAGGCTGTTTATGCGGGTCCGTGGATCCACTTGTCAATGGACAAGTTTGGGTCGATGATGCGAAGAAATTTGCAATTTGTGATCATGAGATCGGGACATCCCAGTTCCCTCACGGCTTATGGCTTCTTTCCCATATCCATCGAAACATGCACTAAGGTAATCATGCTTCCACTATTATATTAACGCCGTTCATCAGTTGAAACGACTATGAGAAATTTCTTCATATGATTGTAGTTGAATACTATCTCATTCTTTGTCACACAATTCCGTTTCTCTTATTTAATATTTTTATTTTTGTAATAACTATGATGCAGTATTACACTTTCACATTGCAGATTATGAGCACTGCCATGTCGTATTTCACACTATTAAAACGGACTACCTTGGACACAACAAATACATAATGTTTCTATCTTCATATAATGAAACAACAAAATGTTCTGACATAACATAAAAGATTAAAGAAAATAATGTTTTTACTCTGTGTGCTTATTTAAACATTGATTCTTGGAAGTATATTTTAGTGCTGTGTGCTATTNATACTAAAAAAATTGTATAACTAAAATTAACAATTTAGAATTGACAATTATTAATAACAGATCGAAATACTAAGAAATTCTTTTTTAATTCGTACAGGTCTTGGCTCTGTATCAGTGTATTGTAATTTACATTTGTTTCGAAAATATATTCTATATAATGTGCCTGCATGTGGCCGGACAGTTTCGTGTATTACAATACAGAATGTTCACCATGCCGATGGTACAAGGCATGAAAAATCTGAATGGCAATTCCACAACAGATTTATCCAAGCAATATCACGTCTCATTTAAAAGATATATCGAACAACACAAGGCCCTCGTTGACTTCTGTGCCACGCTCGAAGAAATATTCGGAATTATTATACTCGTGCAAGTGCTCCTGTTTAGTGTACTAATTTGTATCCTTGGATACCAAGTGTTTCTGGTTAGTATACTTTGAAATTGAACCCGTTTCTGTATACCAAACTCTCTCATTCTTAAATCTCTTACTCGAGGAACGTCGATACACAGGTGGATCTGCCTGTCACCTGGGCCACAGTTTTCGCTCTATTCTTAGCCGCGAACATGATTCAGCTGTGGATATTCACATACAGTTGCGACTGCATAACGCGGGAGAGCTTGAACGTTGCCGAGGCTGTTTATGCGGGTCCGTGGATCCACTTGTCAATGGACAAGTTTGGGTCGATGATGCGAAGAAATTTGCAATTTGTGATCATGAGATCGGGACATCCCAGTTCCCTCACGGCTTATGGCTTCTTTCCCATATCCATCGAAACATGCACTAAGGTAATCATGCTTCCACTATTATATGAATACCGTTCATTAGTTGAAACAACTATGAGAAATTCCTTCGAATGCTATCTCATTCTTTGTCACACAATTCCGTTTCTCTTATTTAATATTTTTATTTTTGTAATAACTATGATGCAGTATTACACTTTCACATTGCAGATTATGAGCACTGCCATGTCGTATTTCACACTATTAAAAAGGACTACCGTGGACACAACAAATACATAATGTTTCTATCTTCATATAATGAAACAACAAAACGTTCTGACATAACATAAAAGATTAAAGAAAATAATGTTTTTACTCTGTGTGCTTATTTAAACATTGATTCTTGGAAGTATATTTTAGTGTTGTGTGCTATCTCGCGGATGGATAGCTACTGCCTTTGGTTTGCCGCTGAATACACGGCAAGGTGCGAATTTTTCATGCTGTCGAATATAAATGTGCAAACCCACCCGCGGGAATAATCAACAACTTTACTCCCTTGTGTGTGTGGTGCATAATGTACTATTACTTTAGTATGGATCTTACTCTTTTTTTAATTGCAAGAATCCAAGTATCTCTGGATTATAAGAAATAATGTTTACCGAAATCTTACGCAGGCTCTAACTTTGCATCAGGTATCGGTAATACATGTATTTTATATCTTAGGCCTTCAGGTTGAAATAATATACATTGCAGTTATATTACAGTGAACATATTGTGTAATGGAGGGCTGCATCAGGTCTGAAATTTTAGGTATCTACAATGTACTCACGTTATTACGACGTGACACGCAAGTGGACTTGGCTTCCGCATGGCGTATTTCCTTTGTAAGCTTCTTACTGATGACTATAATTTATAATATAATTTAGAAACTATGACATTTTCCAATTTCAGTCGTATTTCACTATAATGAAACACAGAATATCGTGGATGCAAAAAGAATATGCACGTGGATTCTTTTGAACGAATGACTGACATGCTGCGTATATTCTTTGGTTGATCGTCGAGTTCTATGTCGAGTTATAACAAATGTTGCAATCGTTCAACAAGATTCCCTTTCTTTTAAGTAATATGAAGATAGACAGTTATAGTCCTTTTGACTACTTTATCATTTGCAACGACTGGCATCCATTATTCAACCGCGACTTGATAGTATGGTTATCTAAACGACCCTATTCTACCCCACCAGCCCATTGATCCCACGTATCGAAAGCATTGTGCATGAAATAAAAATTGCACGGTTGGGGGCGCACCCATTATTCTACTGGCTGTTTTCTAAAAAAGGGATAGAGGAAACTACATGCGTATAACTAAGGACCGGTCTATCAATAGAATAGACGACTCTTTCCACATCAAAGACATGCTACACCGAATGAATTGCTTCCTATACTGCTCGATAATTGATAGCCCGCCGCTCGTATAAATTCCGAATCGACGGGACTGACTGTTTGAAATTCAGTATGAAGTTGAAAGAGCGCGAGACTGCTTCTTTCAGCGCCGCTCTCTTCATCTTGAAATCCGTCGGTTATTGGACGCCAACCACCCAGTTCGAAAAATGGTTAAACAAGGCTATGATTTTGTATTCCACCATCTCGCTTATGTTCATCATGTGCGTTCAGATCAGAGGTGTCTACTTCTACTGGGGAGATCTCGCTGTGCGTGCAACACGGTGTTTTAAGAAGTGTTCATATAAAGAGTGTAGGGAGTAGTACAAGGATTAGTGAAGCAATTTTGGAGCAGCGAACTTTTATTCCGAAATTTTATTCACATCTTTATCATAAGATTGCCCTTCTTTTATTCGTAAACAATATTCTAGGTAACCACTTACATGGGGATCAATATCTTGGTACTGATTATGGATGTGTTCAAGATGATTACATTGTCTATACATAAGAAGAAATTCTTCAAACTAGTCGCGTACATGAGAGAACATTTCTGGCAGGAGAATTACGATCAGAACGAGAGCGCGATCGTGGATGGTACAGAACGAATATGCAAATACTTCGTGTATGCCTTTACATTTTTTTGCGAGTCTTCATTGTTTTTCTACTGCCTCAGACCAATCGTGGGTGAGTCGATCGACTTATTCTCTAAGAAATATGTACTGCATTTACAGTTATTGAAATTTTATAATACTTTAGCACTTAGGTTTTGATTTAATATGCTTTATTCCGATAATAGAACTTTCTGCTATTAGCCTTTGAAGACGAGTGAGTACATAGTGGTATTATATTGACTCTTACGCGAATTATAGTATAAATACACAATAGATATTCGAAATACCAGCACCTCGCAACATAGAGTATAAATTTATCGTATTCTTAAAAACAGTAACTTTATTTTAGGAAATATCGGGAGGAACGAGTCGGAGAGAGAACTCATACTTGACATGTGTGTGGACTGGCCGTTATCTATGACACCGTACTATGAAATTACAATCACGATACAAGTATTGTCATTTATCCTAAAGGAAATTGTAATTCTTTTAGGCAAAGACATGGGGAAAATATGCTTGAAAAATATTTAAAAAATCGAACAATCTAAATTAAAAATTTAATACTGTTAATCGCAGTGCTAAGAAATAATTCTTGTTCAATTCGTACAGGTCGTGGCTCAGTACCAGAACTTTTTGCTTTATGTCAGCTCCGAAAACATGTTCCATATAATGTGTTTGCACGTGGCCGGACAGTTTCGCGTATTGCAATACAGAATGTCTAACATGCCGATGGTAAAAGTCATAGAAAATCTGAATGGCAATGCCATAGCAGAGTTATCTAAGCAATATAGTGCCTCACTCAGAGAGTATATCGAGCAACACAAAGCTCTCGTTAACTTCTGTGCCACGCTCGAAGAAATATTCGGAATTATTATACTCGGACAAGTGCTCACGTTTAGCATACTAATTTGTGTCCTTGGATACCAGGTGTTACTGGTTAGTATATTTCGAAATTGGACACGTTTCTGTACGCGAGACTTAAATCTCTTATTTGAAAAACTTCGATATACAGGCGGACCTGTCTTTCACCTGGGCCATAGTTTTCGTGCTTTTCTTATTCGCAAGCATGATTCAGCTGTTGGTATTCACGTACAGTTGCGATTGCGTAACGCAGGAGAGCTTGAACGTTGCCGGGGCTGTATACGCGGGACCGTGGACCGACTTGTCAATGGACAAGTGTGGTGCGACGATGCGAAAGAATTTGCAATTCGTGATCATGAGAGCGAAACAGCCCAGTTCCCTCACGGCTTATGGCTTTTTCCCCATATCCATCGAAACGTGCACTAAGGTAATCATGCATTCATTATTATATTAACGCTATTCATCAATTGAAACGACTTTCAGAAATTTGTTTATATCATTGTACACGAATACTATATTATTCTTGACATTTTCATTTCAACACGCAATTCCGTTTCTTTTATTTAATATTTTTATTCTAACAGTATTACTTTCATATTGCAGATTATGAGCACTGCGGTTTCGTATTTCACACTATTAAGACAGAATAGTATAGACACAAGTATGTAATGTTTCTAGCTATAATGAAACAGTAAAATGTCCTGATATAACATAAAAGACTGAGAAAAAACAACATTTTTACTCTGTGCATCATTTCAAGTGATTCCTTTCGATGTATTAGAAAAAATATATTATTAGATTCCTCTAAAATAATTATTTTCTATAGCGACACCATGTGAATTTACATGCGAAGAGGGTCGCGGGATCCAGATTGAATAGCGTTGCGGTTAAACGTGAACATTCTACGTAAAGAAGGATCGCGTTGCGCGTAAAATTTTTACTTTCTATAATGTACTCACGTTATTACGTCATGACACCCAAATAGACTTGGCTCCAGCATGGCGTATTTCCTTTCTAAGCTGTTTACTGACGACCATAATCTGTAATGTAATTTAAGAATTCTGATATTTTTTAATTGCAGTAGTATTTCACTATAATGAAACACAGCGTACCGTGGATGTAGAAAGAATGTGCACGTTGATTCTTTTAAACGAATGGCTGACATGGTGCGCATATTCTTCGTTCGACATGCGAAATAATAGGTATCTTGTCCAAGACATGCCGAGCATTTATTACATATGTATGTAGCAAACGTTCGCAGTAATAAAAGACGTCCTCTTAACAAGAACATTTTTCGTAATTACTAGTTAAATTTTTGCACTGGCACTATAATAAGATTTGAATCCACCTATAAGAAGATTTCCTTTTTTTCCCGTAATATGAAGACAAGTTATAGTTCGTTTGACTACCTCATCATTTGCTGCGTACGACTGGCATCTATTATTCAACCGCGCTTTGACAATACGCTCATCTAAACGACTCATAGCTCATTGATCTCACGTATCAAAAGTAAATTGCACAGTTGCGAGTACACCTACTATCCTTTTCTAAAAAAAGGATGGAAGTAACTGCAGGTTATAACTAATAATAAGAACCGACCTATCGACAGAATAGACGATCGGGTTCTGATCAACGACATGGTACACCGGATCGATTGCTTCCGATACTTCATGATAATTGATAGCTCGCCGCTACTATAAACTCCGAATCGACATTCAGTATGAACTTGAAACATCGTGATAAAGCTTCTTTCAGCGCCGCTCTCTTTTTCTTGAAATCCGTCGGTTATTGGACGCCTGCTACGCTGGTCGAGAAATGGTTAATCGTGGCTATGGTTTTGTATTCTACTTTCTCGATTTCGATCGTCACGTTCGTTCAAATCAGAGGTGCCTACTTCTACTGGGGAGATCTCGCTGTGAGTGCAACATGATGTTTTAATCCATTTGCATCATATGAGAAAGTGGAAAATTTATTGTTATCAGCAAAATATGCGCTCTGATGATGTGCCTAAGTGAAATGCGCGCATATATGCGCTCTGATGATAGTGGCCAGGCAAAATGCGCGCATATATGCGCTTATGATGCAAACGGGTTGAAAAGTGTTAATATAAGTAATGCGGTGAAACAATTTCGAAGTACCGAAGTTTTTACATTATATCTTTACCATAAACAAAGCTTTTTCGTAAACAATATTCCAGATAACCACTTACATGGGGCTCAATATCTTGGTACTGATTATGGACAGATTCAAAATGGTTGTATTATCTATGCATAAGGAGAAGTTCTTCAAATTAGTCGCGTACAAAACATTTCTGGCACGAAAATTACAATCAGCAAGAGAGCGTCATCGTGGAGAGTGCAGAACGACTATGCAAATACTTTGTGTACGTCTTTACATTATTTTGCGTTTTCGCAGTAATTTGCCAGTGCCTCAAACCAATCGTGGGTGAGTCGGTCGATTTATTCTGTAAAAAATATACGTATTGCGCGAGAACATTTACAGTGACTTTATTATAGGAAATATTGGGAAGAACGAATCGGACAGGGAGCTCGTATTTGACATGTGAGTGGACTGGCCGTTGTCTATGACACCGTACTATGAAATTATATTCACAATTATAGTGGACCACATGAACCATACATGAATTTATTTGTGCCAGACAAAGGTGCCTCTGCCGATGCAAGTGCTTTTCTCGTTGCACTGCTTCAGTATAAGTGTCCACATACTTGTCGTCACACACGTGTGTCACGGTTTAATGGAAGAGAGCGCGAACGTCGGCACGGCAACGTACTCAGGCTGGTGGATGAATTGTTCAATGAACAAAACCGGCGTGATGGTGCGAAATGATTTGAGGCTCATGATAGTGAGATCGTCGAGACCGTGTATCCTAACTGCCGGTGGATTCTTTCCGGTAACTAAGGAAACGTTCACCGCGGTACGCATCTCACTGCCACTTGAACTGCATTGAACGTGAAACTTGTTACAGTTGTTCAATACTACATTGTCGTACATTACTCTAATGCGGAACTCGTCTATAAATGAGAATACACAAGCGGACGCGCTCGCAACAGGTATTTATCACGTGCACGACATATCTTATTGACATTTGAATAATTATTTTAATTGTAACAGATGGACCCTCTGAATAGAGAAGGAGATGGACGGTTCACTGTTTATGACACCGATTTGAAAATGGACTTGTGAGTGATACAAATGCGGTCGTTGGATTTTGCTTTTTGCATAGTTATATTGTTAAACAGTTTCCCCAATTTTAATTGTTGACACCACGTAGAAATAGAAGAATTGTTACCGCAGAGTTCCGCTTTATGCAAAGCCTTCTTGTTAGATTCCCTCATATTGTTGATACCACATTAAATCTTGGTAACACGACATTTTGAGGAACTCCGTTAGAAATGAAGAATAGAAATATGTATGTTGTGTAGTAAAAAGTTTATACACCGAGGCAAATAAAGAAGGATCACATGAAATTGTTAATTATATTGTTCTTTCACATAAGTTTTGCGCAATAGACAGTCCAAAGTATTTCGAGGACATTTCTAATAGATGCTAATGAAAAAGTTACTTACCTTGCATGCAGTTAAGGAATCGGTTCCGATTTCTCATTCGTTGTTCGATGCACTCGGAAAGTCACGGTTACTACTGCATATTCGAAGTCCGTCCGCACACTGCAGCTCTTGGAA
>SMSR01004699.1:0-24635 GCA_019453355.1 Ceratina japonica | reverse complement strand
CAATTTATAAATAATGGACAATCAATATTTTGAAAACATTGTCACAGATTAGAAATCTATGTATTTTATTTGTAGAATATTACTTTTTTTTTTTAAATCAGATTCAATATTCATTTCATAGACAGATTTCATACCTAGATAAATTGTGCTCAGAAAAATCAATGCTATATTGAAAATGTATGCCGTCTCTAAATTTCTAATCATAAGAAAATAGAGAAAGTGTGATATTATCTATGATAATTATTCAAAGGTGTCCAAATTGTATCTTTTCAAACCATTTCGATAGCTCTTCATTACTCTACGATAAAAATAAGATAAAATGTTATCTACTGTTTATCTAACGATTCACTCGTCAAAACAAGCTGACTCTATTGATTAGAAATATTATTTCCATGTTAAAATTAATACTAAACTTTATATTATAATAATTATGTATATCACACATATATTGTATAGTGTCTCGTTCTATATCAAAATGTATTACATACAATTTGTTACCATTCTTATCAACGTCAACCATATGAATACCTAAGATCAGAAAACGTGCACACTTATTATATAAATTAAAATTCGGATTAGGAAGGACGTCGTCAGACGGGCAATCGCAAAACGATGTTTCCTTGTTCAAGGGAAGCCTGGAATCAGTTTGACCTTTGCTGCTCTGACGCAATCCAACGGGAGTCCACTCCCAGACTCTTTTCACTATAAATATACCTGAAACACGTTTCCGTTTGCTAGCTGACGCCAGCGGCGTTTATCGTGTCACCTTTTCATTCATTTATATCTGTCTATTCCTTTTCGATTATATCGATTAAACCCACCGCCCTTTGATCTTCGCTAACTTTCATTCGAATTGAAACGTGACAAGACTCACCGTAATTCCGGCTGCCATCGCCGGAGTAATTATTTCTGATAAGCCGGACGAATTTTGGGATATTAATGTTTGCAGAGGGTTGTAAATAGGTGCGGGGGGAGGGGGTATGTGTATGTTATGTTAACGAGTGTTTGACGAACGCAAACATCATGGTAATTAGTCGAATCTTGGTCCGATATTTTATTGATTTCCTTAATGAAGTTTATGTACTTGCAAATGATACAATTTATATGAAAATAGTATTATTATTATTATTATTATTTATGGGAGGTTTTGTTCTGATTCTCTGCTGCAATCGAATAGTAAGTTGAATTATTTCCAAACAGAAAACCGAAATCTGAATCCTGGATAGGGAACGAACCAGGAAAGTTTCGCGTTTCGTATTCCAGTCGGATTCCTTCGGGAACGGTATCCTCAAAGAATGCTCCTTCTTTACCACCTGTATCGAAAATCTTATTTCCCTTTCAATACGAGAATTTCCATGGGAATCTGCTTGCAGCAACAAAAATTGGCATCGAATTTTACTAACAGAAATATTCGATATCGGGAGTCGAATTTCCTCAAACACTTTGCAATTTTTTATTTCTATTTCAAATCACGTTTTCGATTGTATTATAGAAATTTTGATTTGAGAAATTCAGAATTCCGTCAATTATTACGCGGTAAAGACTGTGTTCAGTAACGGTCGATCCTTCAAAATCAGCTGAGCGGTAAACCAAAATAAACTGGTTGCAAGAGGGGACAGAGCTCGCCATAGTTTGTAATCGCGTTCGATTATAGCTCTGTCTCTCCCTCTCTTCCCTTTTTTTTCGGGACTCTCGCCGCTGCCTCGCGAGACGATGAGTCATAGCCGTGCTAACCGCGACACGCGACCGACCATCGATAAATCTACTGCTAATCAACTAAATCACTTTCGATTTACACTAACGATCGCGTCAGTTCGATTATTGGTTATTCGTTTTAGTGCTAAAAGTACTAAAAGGTCTACGAACTACTTTAAGTTACATACATTCGGGTAGATTAAGTGGTGACGGCTAGAATTAAGTGTACATAAGAACCTAGATAATAAACGGACAAAGTGCTTGATCAATCAACGTTTCTTTAAAAGGCAACCTACGCGATTTTGTGTTCACTTCCTCATTCTACGAAACAGACTGTGTTACGAATTTGTGGATTTAATTTCATCGTGTTGATTCGTTGGTCGTTTAAGAATTGTTATTTGGGAGTTGGGTTCGTTTTGCAACTTCCTGGATAAATATAGCAATCGAGATCTGGCATAGGCCAAGCTGGCACCGTGTCCTACGAGATAAAAAGGGACCCGATGCCAACGAGGGGTTCCGGTCTAGCCTAATTAGTCTCATTTGCTTAAGTCGGTACTTGTCCCACTTTGTCTAAACTGCAAAAATTGGCCTATTGTTCGGTAATAGACAAACGCCACGACACGCCTTCAATACGTCCAGTTTAAACCAGAATTAAAATCGAAATAGAAATCCAAACAGTTATCACAACGTTTCCAAAGAAATAGAAATAATTGTAATTTTATTGAATACACGTTTCGATTAAATACATAGTTTTGTATCCCTTCAATCAGACTAAAAAAAAGTATACATATATATTATGGGAGGGCGAAGGGCGAGGTGTTGTCGTATTCAAAATTGTTTTACTGCCGGAGTAATGAGAAAACGGCAAAGGGAAGCAGAGATCGACTCCACTCTGGTTCCATGCAGTGGCAATTTCGTTGACAACCTGAAATTCAGACCTGATTCGCCCACGCTTGTGCGCGGGGACGACGAGAAAAGCTCGCCGTTTGCGAAACTCAATTGCTCTAATGAAGCACCCTGGTAAACAAAAGCCGTATCAAATGGTCAACAGGCTTTAAGCGTGATTCACCTTTCTTTTTTGTTCCCTTCAATTTTTTCCAATATCTCGTGCGCTGAATAAAATAGGATTTTTGTAACCGATCACTTTTTTATATCATTTGGAAGAAAATTTCCTTCGATTTGTGAAATAGAGTAAGATTTTTGGAATAGTTTGTAGGATTTTTTCTTCTTTTTTTTTTAGAATTTGGGTTTGTGGTTCGAGCCATTCGAAAAACAGAGACGACGGTGGTCACGAGTCACTGCTTATCTAATTGCATCGCGGTATTAGGGAAAGTTTCCATCGGATAATAACTGGATTTTATTGGCATAGTTAAGATAACTCGGGCTTTTAGCTGATTACCAGAATCGTCGGGTTAGACAATTTAGGGAACACTGATTCATGTGATTGGCTCGTAAACCAGGATCTCTGCTTCGTCACAGGGAACGGGAACAACGGGGATTACATGAAGTGAGACCGAGCACACGAACCTGGTTTTTTTAGAAAGTTGCGTCAAAGGTACCGAGCACATGTATACAAATTATATAATGTATATAGTAAAATATTATATTATACATACGTAGGAGTAGGAACGTATGTATACGTATAAAAATGAAGACGTTGACAGTCAAGAGAAAAATCTGTAAATCGAAGCTAAATAGTTCTGCTACTTCCACTTTTCTACTCGAAGTTTCCAAGTACGTTAGAAACTGAAATTGAAATACCGTTACATCGGAATTGAAAAAAGTTCGAAACCAAAATCAGAATCAAGAGAAGGTTAGAAAATCATCAGAAAAATCTGAAATCCAAAGAAAATTGAAGCTTTCACTTACTCGAGTCCTTCAACCTTAAAATCGGATTGCATCAAAATTGAAAAAAGAATCTAAATCAAACGTAGAGTAGGTCTGGCGTGCGTCTAAAAGCCTGCAATCGCAGTGATTAAAGGAATTCGAGTGATTCGATACGTTGTTCGGTGCTGAAATCCGAAGGAATGTTAAAAACGTTGGGGGACGCGCCATGAAGAGGTGTTCCGGGTGTCGGGAGTGCGCGACGGAGTGAGATGGTGGTGGCGGTGGTGGTGGTGGTCGTGGGGAGGATTTAACGATGTCCGGGTCCAGCGGAGGCCTGATGGACTTCCCCGGTAGCACCGGGGGGCTGAAGAGGTGCGGGGGCGGCATGAGCTCGCCGTCTTTGGCCGCTGGAGCCGGTGCCAGCAGCGCGTCCGGTTCCGGCGGCTTGCCGAGGACACTTTCCGCTTCCGCGCTCCGGCTGAGGCCCTCCAGGAAGGCGCTGTTCTGGGAACAGTGCTTCGAATCCCCGCCAAAGAGAGACTTGTAAGTCGCCCTCGGCTCACACACCTTTCTCCACCGATCAAAATTATCAACAATCGTTTATTTATTATACGTATAAGGTTCGAGTGTAGATCGACGACCGAAGTTTGATTTGAGAATTCCTCGAATTCATTTCATTATAACTAATATCAAATAGCAAATCAGTATTTCAGTTTCAACTCGGGAAACGTATCAATTTTTTCATATTGTAATTATAACTATATACTGTAATTTTATATGATAAATCATCATTTTTTAATATAACACCAAATATATACGCACATTTACATTGCGATATATATTACGACATAATTTTAGAATATCAGAATGGGAGTCTTGAAACAAGATTAGAAAAACGAAACGCAGTTTCTATTATTGGAATTCTCAATTACAAACAAATAGAACTGATCCATTGAACTATCTGGATTTATCGAGGTGCTCGTTAATCAGTATACTATACTAGTATTATGCTGTCGACAAAGGCGATAAGTTTGATCGATTTTGTACACAAACTAAACGCGTAGTATTCTGACGCCTCTAAATCTAAATGATCAATTGGATTGTAATTGACAATTTTTCATAGAGTTATCCTTTGTTCTACTGATAACAGAACGATAACCGATACTCGGGTAGTCGTTAAACAATTTTTATAACAAATTCACTTGTATTTCTCATCCGATATAAACAAGTCTATAAATTATATACAATTTATTATGTATAATTATACAAATTACGGGAATTATAGAGAAAATTATAAGAAAGAAACGAGTATACTTCGATTTTCTCTACTTTTGACCTTGAACACGTTTTTTGTGTCTTCTGATTCTGTGAATCCGCGGTCTATCAATGAATCCGAGTGTTAATCGCGTTGGACGTTGGATAATAATATAAAGCCAAGGTCTTTAAAACTAGTTTCGCAACTGTATTGGCTGACGGTCAAGTAATGATCCGTTCGCGGGTCATTAGCTGGAACGTTTATCGATTTCAGTTATTTCTGCATAATGAATCAAGCCTGTCACGGACATAAATCTTCAGCTTGGAGAACGGCCAGTTACTTATTTAGACCCCGCCTTGCCTCCGAGCTCGATCGCTCCGCGGTCACCAGCATACATTCCATAAACAAATTACGCGAACGCATCGAATCCAATGATTAGCAATCCGATGAGCAAATGAAACTCGTCCCCGTTCACTGCACCCATTTTTATTAATCCACTTATTGATACAATTTTTTTCTACAACTATCAACACAATTTTTATGTAGAATTATTAGTGCAATTTTTGTATGGAATTATTAACACAATTTCTGTGTGGAACCATTAATGCAATTATTTTATGGAATTATTAATACAATTTTGATATATAGGATACACAGTTGCTCGACCTAATAGAATTTTAACGTAATTTCGGTTCAATTTACTATGTTCATCACGCGAATTGAGGTCCTATTAAAAGCGCTAGGAAAGCGTTCGATCCATCCACGTACGATTTAAAGCGGAAATCACGTTTCAACTTTTCACCGAGAGATAGAAAGAGTGAGAGGAAGGGGGGCGGGGGAAGAATAATCGAATCGCGTGCACGCGTGTTTCAAGTCCTGACGGAGAGTTCGATTGCAGTTTACTCGATTTTCGTTTGGAAAGCGCAGGTCAAATGATTTTTAGCCGGGCTCAGCGTTCTGCTGAATTTCTGTAATTGCCAAACGGGCGCATTTGCAATTGGCCACTTCAAAACGAAACAGTTTTTTTTTTTTTTTTTTTAATTACACAGGAGTAACGAGTTTTATTTAATCATTTTCATTTAATTCACCTTTGTTTCGTCCGTGGATCACGTATAATTAATAAACCTGGTTGATAATAAACGAAATTTATTAATCCGTCGAACATGTAAATAAGTAATAATAGTAGATTGAATAACCGCGTATCGGCGTATTAAATAATTGCATTAATGATTCCGTGTAGAAATTGTATTAATAATTCTATACAAAAATTGGGTTAACAATTCCATATATAAAAACTGCCTTAATAAACGGTGCCTCAAACGATTTTGGGCCTCACCAGGACTGGTCCCAAATCGTTTGAGGCACTGTGCACGATCCAACATTTAAAAATTCTAATCCCTTGCGAAGTATGCCGTAATTTTTCCTAATCTTCTACAATTCTTTTTTAAGAATATTTTATGTATTGTTATATTTCTCCTGTCGATTAACACATATTTCTCTTCTTCTTCACTCCAAATACAAATTGTAAAATCCATTGTCCTTTTGTTTAAAAATGACATTTCTTAGAATACACTGTTCACTTTATACGAAGAGTAATTCCAGATTCCATCGTTACTCTCAATTTTCCTGACATCCCTTCCAAAATCATTCTTCGGATGAATAGGTGCGAAATGGAATATACAGGTATCAAGATCAAAAGCAATTGAGAAACGTTGGGCCAATCAGAAATCCTCGATTCCGAATAGAACCGTGTGCCGTGCTAACAAACTATACAACCCCTCTATAAAATCAGAGGGGGAAAAAAAAATAGACACGTGCAATTGAAACCATAAAATCGTATCATAAAATCGTTCACTCGATATTATTGTATCCCGTGAACTGCCCAACTTATTCCTCCCACGTGTCACGCACGCCGAGCGAACGATTTTTAATTACCCGAAAGGTCACAGGCCTTATATCAGGTTTCTAACAAGTTTCATATTACGAATACAACGAGTTGTATTTTAATCGAAAGGGGAACGCGAGCGGTGTCTATTTTTAAACCCTCTCGGAGAAGATCTCAGAACTTGAGGGTAAGCTGTTGCTTAGGCGGTTTTAATTAGAAATTCACGGGCCGAAAGTGAGGACGGAGGAAGAGCCGGTGAAAGGGTTTATTTTGAAACCGGTCCCTCGATGAAAACTACACTTTTTATACGCAGTATGACCCAGTTCGTACTGTCTCCAAATCGTTTCTCTTCTTCCTTGTCCCTTTGCCTTTTGTTCCTCAATCCTACGGACACGATCGTATCGATGGAAATCATTGAAATACAATTACCATTTTACAGTTTTCGTATATATTATATAAAAATCAGTTTTCTTATAATGTATCGATAAATGTAAAGTATAGTAATTAAAATGAGATTGTGTCTCCCTGAGAGGAGAATGCGGCGAGAAATAATTTGTGAATGATGGAATAACGAGTCCACTGTCGATACGTGGTAATCAATAAAGGTTCTCAATCACTAATACTCTGCAGCGAGTTCGAAGTCGATTCACAAGGTACCAATTAGCTGGAAGTTCGATTGCCGGATTAATTAGTCTGGAAACGCAGATGGAGCTTTTATAGCGTGGCGCAGCTTCTGTTTAACGATTATAGAGAGGCGAGATATGAACTCTGACCTTCCCCCGAGGTAGACCTGCTGTGTGTGGTCGCCCGATACAAGTACAATCCTCTCCAGAATTCGTCATTAGAAGTGACCTCTAAAAATATTTTAATTCACATTAAATCCGACTATTAAAATAACAAACAATACAATAATAATAATAATAATAATTAATTTATCTTAATTCATGGTAACATTTATTAATAATCTTGGTATATAAAAATAAGAATTAATCAAATTTCGTTTAATTAATTTTGTTTAAATTTCACTTTTATTCAATTTCATTTGAAACCCTTTGGTAACAATGTTATTCTTCTGTGAATAATTTTTGTGGGAGGTCGAATCGGGGCAAAAGTATTTGGAAAATGTTCGTTTGTCCGGAGGGGAGTGTACTGTCTATATAATTCACGCACGTGTACGCGGCGCTGTACGTGCAGAAGAGAGTAGGCGTGGGCCGGCTGATTTAATTAAAGCAAATTCCGCGACACGCACGCAGCCTCAGGAAAATTGGAAACGCCGCTGGCATTTGTAAAATAAATTTTCTATCTCGTTAACGTGTTTATATAATCAACAGCCGCCGCTGTGAACAAATAATCGAACGGCCTGTTTTGATTTCCGCCTGCGAAAAATCACAGCTTAAATCTTTATTACTTGACTTTGAACGTGAATAGGATTTCACCCGAATTAATTGTATTCGGAGAGAATCGTATCTCGTATCGAGATACAAATATTTAATAACGTTCTCTTAAAACGATGAGAATAATAATAATTTAACGATAGAATCTTTTGTTTGTGAAATGACACATTGGAAATTAGGAACGACAAGAAATTTTGTTGCAATTCTGTGGAAATTATATTTTGTTTATAATAAATTCATGACAATTGAAACGATTGACGACGTTTGGATGATGCAGTTTGCAACAGGAGCAAGCCACGCCCGCATGTTAGACTGCAGCTTTTCTTAATTAAAGGAGAACACGAGGAACGAATTAGAGAACATCCCCCCCCCCCGCTCTCTCATTTGTAATTTTGTGTGATCGAGATGTTTCTTGTCTAATTGTCGAATTTTGATTATTGCAGCCACGGCGAGGATCTTATTGTCACGCCGTTCGCCCAGATTCTCGCTTCCCTCCGATCGGTCAGGAACAACTTCCTTTCCCTCACCAATGTACCCACGAACAAGTAAGTCGATCACCGTTCTGTCTCATTTATTTTATACACTCTAAATTTTTAATATTATCTTATAAAGCTTGTGATCTAAACAGAATTTTGTATTATAAATTCTAGAAAAAATGTATAAATCAATTGTTGGAGGAGGTTCACGATTAACGAAATGTTTCGTTGTTTTATTATTTGTAGATCACGAAGGAGTAGCGGGGCGCAGGGCAGCAGCACGCCCCAGCCGAGGATCCTGGCGCCAGGAGGTGAGATCATTCTAACGTACTCGGTCCTACTCCGATCTGAATCTGTTCAAAAGTCGGCGCTTTCCGGACAACCTAATCCTATCCGCAGTAAATTACGAGCAAAAGACGCGTCGTTTTTAAATACGTGAATCGAGAAATTCGTAGCTGTTGTCGTGAACGAAAGAATCGAACCGGAGTGCGTCGTTTGAGCCGAACTCTAACCGAGAAGGGGGAAAGGCACTCGAGGAACTCTTGTATCCTCGTTTTCGCGACACTCCACCCGCCGATTAACTCCGCCATCTCATTTGAAGAACTCTTCTGCTCGAAGCCGGCGCTTCTCTAACGCACCCGCCCACGCTCACGTCGCCTTCGTCGTTTCCCTGTTACAGAGGAGAATTACATGAAGCTCGCCGTGGAGACGATGGAGGAGTTGGACTGGTGCCTCGACCAGCTGGAGACCATTCAGACCCATCGATCCGTGTCCGACATGGCCTCGCTCAAGGTACGTTCCCTTTCCTCTGTACACGGACAAGCGAAACCGACCGTAAACAGACCCACCGGGCTCCTCTCGTGTCCTCGGTCTCGTCGTCACATTTTTTCGAACGTTTCAGACGTTCCAAATGCAAAAAGGGACGAAGCGAGAGAACAGTCTAGGGATTCGTCGATATAAATTTAAGTCGGGACGTCTGACCATCGGTCAGCTCATACTACTTGATACACTAAATTTTTGTATAAATCATTTTTCGTCTACCAAGGACCTGGTTTCAAAAATCTGAAAAAAAAAAAAAAATACCATGGTGTTCCCCAGAGATTTTTCTATGCTAAATTTTATTTCTTTAAAGAAACACGATTTTTCTTGTGAGGAGACGAGGATTCGAGTTCGCGCTGTTCCGGCAATAAATGTTAAACAGAAATTTTCATTCGGTGCCAGGGGGCGTAAACCGAGACAAAGGGAGCTGATAAAACGCGTCGGGGGCGAATGAGACAGCGGGGGGAGAGGCCGTGAGATAATCTTTCAGCGGAACAATTTCCCGGGCTATACGTATACTCGCACACTTCCGCGAGGAGAGAGAATTTTCAATTTCCCGTCGCGCCGCCGTAAAAAGGGAAACGTCGACGAGCCAATCAGCCGGCGGCTTCCTTTTTTTCTTCACGCGTTTCAGAGTGATTGCACCCTTACCCGCCCGAGTACTTCCGGGCCAAGTAGACGATTCCTTATCTCTTAATACGTGTTTCTATCCCGACAAGTTTACGGTCTCCTATATAGCAACAGTTAGGACAGCTGTGTGCGTTAGCACGGCAATTCCAGTGGACAACATTAGCGGACCGTGAACACGAAAATTTATACAAATATATTACGTATTGAAGTATACATTGTATGACGTATGAGTTTGACAAAGATGGTCGTACACAAAGGGAGATAATTTCAACCCGTTTGCTATTATAATTCTAGTAATTTTAATTCACGTTTGACAGCGTTCTTTGACGGTGGTGTTCTTTTGTCCTCCCAAAGAGCTCGTTCCACAGAAAACTTTGCTAAAACCTTATTTCCTGCCTGGACAAAGAATATTTGCCGTGGAAGACCGTTTGATATTTTCACAAAGAATTAAATCGCGAATTTGAACGAATCACTTGGAGAGACGACAGCAGGGCCGGGTTTCAATTTAAAATAACGGATGAATTAAAACGATCCGAGTTCAATTTTGAAGCTCCGAGCCGGGTTACGATTTCATTGAAGATAAATTGGACAGATTTTGGTTTTAATTAAAGGCAACTGACACGAGTAGTGACGGCTTTCAATTTGGATTCGTTCCGTTGTGAATAAACGGAAAGATTCCTGCGATCGTTTATTGATAAATTATGGTTTTATTTCTGAAATTGAATTTCTGGAAGCTGGTGAACGAGTCGGATTGTACATACTATAGGTGGAATATTGATCGACGAGTGATACCGCATAATTGATAGATAAAGACTGAAAATCTGTCCTGTCATCCCGACAGTTTCTAACCGATAGTTCAATTGTAACGTTGCGTAATTTGTGGAGAACGATGCGTCAAGAATCGGAATTTCCTAACGTTGTTTCCATTCCACGCGCGCGCGCGCGCGGTTTCTACACCTGAAATTCCCAGCACGAATTATCAATTATAGCACTCTGTCATCTGGTTTTTCGTCCTCGTCAGTGCTCTACGTGGACAACGTTTCTATTTCCACTTTGTGCGAACGAACAGAAATGCAGGTTTTCTATTTTAATGCACACAAAAAATTGACAATCAATTCGTATATAAAACATTTAACGATGCGAGTCTTTGGCAGAGAACGAATTCCTTCCGTTGAACCCTGAGAAAGATTTCGTTTAGGTTCAAAGTCCAGGGCAAAAAAAAAAAAGAAGATCGTTCCGTGAAATTCGCTCTCGTCGATTAATAAAAATCCTCACGTTTTACTGTTCAAGTGCCACACTGTGTGAGTAACAAGTTTGCTTTAGAAACCGGCCAGATTTGTTTTCTCTGCGAATTTTCAAGTCACGCTTCTGGAAAGATTCTTCTCCTTTATCGCCGGCGGACGTCTCCGAAATCAATTTCCGCAGAAATTTCTTGCCCCCGAGATTAATTATAATTTCCGACCCGAGAATCAACAAACGTCGTAGGTACCATTCACGTGTTCCACGTTTCAATACACTCGTTCACATTATTTTATTCGATTAACGGAAAATTGTGACGAACACGAAATCAATTATGAAAATGGAATATTCGTAACGGCGTCGATGAAAATTAATTGACGATCGAGCGCGCATAATTAATTAACGTTTAAACGATTAATTCGAATTCCCGCGCGTGACTAATAGAATTTATTTGTTTGCCCGCTTCAATGACGAGGAGGCGGGGGGGGGGGTCGATTTTACGAGTTGTTTTCGTTTACGACCGACCTCGGGGCGAAATTTCGACTTTCGGAGGAGGTCTCGACTTTGACCCCGCGATTCCTCGCGATTGCGTAACACCGCGAGTTTCACGGTCAAGGCGACTGATAAAGCGATACACGCCGCCGATAAGCGCCACGATAGGCTCGCCCCTGACCCAATTCTATTTTATCACCTTTTATATTAAACGTATTAGCGAAATTCTAACTCCATTTTATTATAAAGCCCCTAAACCGAGATTCATCATAAAACTTCGACGCCGACGCGGTTGTTATAAAAATTCTGACCCACCTTTATGACCCAATTTATTACCCGGTTCATCGCAAAGATTACCAGATTTATAAGCAGTATGGCAAGTTTACGGCGAAGGTCGTCCCAGAAATTATTTATAAAGCAAAATTAAGTACAAAATTTTGTAGCAGAATTTTTTTTAGTAATGCCTTATGTAACTGATGCAATTTCGATTATACCGGTATAATACGTTTTAATCGTCTCAAGTATACAAAATCATTTTATTTTATCAGTCATCCAATTGGAAATTTTTGTTTAAATAAAACTTGGAACGTTTTCTCGCATCGATTTCATTGATGAACGAGGTATCGAGTTTGGCCTAAACAACCGCTCGCTTCCAGTCGCCCTCGTTTTTCATGTGCAAAGTACAAAGTCCGCTAAACATCGAACCGCGAATAACCAGGCAATTACTTTCGTACCTGGACCGCTGCCCACAACAAGGGTTCGAGCATTATTCTTAAAAACAGATTAACTACAAGGTTTATTTCGACTAACGTTTCCAGTTACTCGGCAATAAATTGCCGTACAACGACGCGAAAGAATTCGCGATCGGTTCTCTCAATTTTGTATCCCGTACGCCATCGTTCTTCCCGGAAAAAACGACCGATGTAACTCTCGTAACTATTCCGTGCCGGGAAAATAAACAATCGAAGAGTCAACAAACTATTCGCGAGCGCCTCTCGGAGAAATTCCGGGTTTATTCGACCTGCTGGCGTCTCTTCGATGCTCCGTGTTCGCCTAAATCGACCCACTTGCATTTGTTATTTTAATTAATTGCGCCTCCCTATTTTCATACTAATTTTATAATAATTTCTGCTACGAAATTTCGCACTTAATTTTGCTCGATAACCTCCTTCGATGCATTTCGATTAGCCGATTCGACATCTCTTGATTCCAAAGCTAGAAAAATCGTTGGAACGACGGAACGATTAAATCTGCCTCTGCACGCATGATAGAAAAATTGGCTCCGCCCGTTGGTCCTTTTTTCGCCGGTGTAAAATCGATCGGATCCCCGAATCAATTGACCTAGATTTCGGTCACGGTGGCGTCATCGTTAAGCAGGCATGCAGGCCGGTTTAACACGTGACACGACGACGACGACGACGACGACGACGACGACGACGACGACGACGGTGGCTCGTTTTATTTTTAGAGACAATGCCGTTCAACTGTTGCCCCTCGCCCGCTCGGTACCCTTCCCCCGAATTTCGTTTCGTCGAACCGATTTCGTTAATCCATTTTCATATAGAAACGCGACGAAATATTTTCCCACGCGATTAACGTAACAGATAATATAAGCGTAATAGCAATCGGTTCTGCACAACAAAAACCATAAACGTAATTGATCGATTAACATAAAGTGACGTAAGCCTTGTGTTAATAATTCTTTGCATAACGCACTACGCAAAGAAAGAGTGTTGTTACTAACACTGGCCATGAGAATGACAACGCGCGTCCAAGGAAATAATTACGACCTTCGTAACGACGTATAGTACTATATGTAATAGAGGGTTACCGGTGAACATAATACAAATGATTGATCACCTTATAAAAGTATACTTGAAATCACAATTTTAATTACTAAAACATCTCTAACTCGTATACAAAATTATTATTCAAATGGGCAATTATAATTACTAAAATAACTTCAATTATATCGTTATGCTTAAATACTGTATTACGCCCGATAGTATATTTTGAATTGAAAGTTATTAATTATAGTTAAATAGTTGTACATAGAAATTGTTGGCAATCTTGTCTCGAATTATGTAAATGAAATCGAAATCGATCGCGGGCACGATTGTGCAATGCAGTTCAGGAAATAGGTAGCCTAGTCACGTTGTTATTGACCTTTACTACTGGCCTGACTCACACGGGATTATCTACTGTCCGATTAACGGTGTGCTCGTACTACTTACTCCCTGGCCGAACTATCAAGTCGCATCGTTCAGGGCACGTTCGAAATTATTACACTCACTGAACTCCGTCGATTTACGAATTACAAATTGTTATCCCTCGCGAATTAAAAATGATGTATTTCCAATACATTATAATATATAAACTATTTTTTATGAATCAGAGGGAACGATGTGGCAGTGAGATCTGAGAAGTAAATAGGAATCTAAATTCAAAACGTTGGTAGGCAATTTGAATAGAAAAGAGAAATTCGAGTCGGAAGGAGGAATGTGGAATTTAAATCTAAAACGAGAATGTCCAACGCGCGTCAGAACTTCGCGTAAGGACGTCTGGAAATACGTGAAGGGTGGAACTACTTACGTCATCCGTCGTCGGGAGGGTGGAAAACCGTGACGCTGGCTCTTATATAATTCTCCATTTTTATGAAAATGCCCGGGAGACGTTCGACGGGCCGTGTAATCGGTTTGACAACTGCTAACGATAGAGTACCGGCCCGTGAACGGTATCAAATAGTATAAGCATATTATATGAAATCGAGTGAAACGGAAACGTATTCGTCTTCCAATTATTATCTGGTCTCGTATGAACAGATAATTTATTAGCGCGTTTTTCCTTGTCTTTTCATTTTTGTCGACCAGTTTATTATAATTGAGATTAATAATTGAGATTTGAAAGTCGAGGATCGACGTGCCGATCGAACAGATTCTCTTCGCTCGTGTTTATCTATTAGAAGTGCAATCATTCGTTATATTATTTCATTCTTCTCGTTCGCTCTTCTATTATAAATATTCAAGAAACGTGTTGTGTTATTAAGATTAAAGCAGATTTAAGAATCGAGCATTCAAAATCCTTTCTCGAAATTCTGTTCTTCTCTTGAAATTCTCTCTGCTCCCCTCTATTAGAATCACAATGATTCAATTATACGTTCTCCGACAGAATGTTTGCTTGACAAACGTTCGATTCAAAAGACGTATTAGTCGAATACAGTTTTCGGGGGTTAACCCGGAATCGATTCCGAGAAGCTCGACGGCAAGAAGCGTCGCGTATTCCACGTAGAAATATCTGTATTAGTCAGATTTAATGAGAGATATCTCCGTCGGCCTGTCAGTTTCGTGAGGGAGATAAACGAGTGGTTCCCGGAATTCGGGGAAAATCAAAGGAAAATTGGCCCTTGGCCAACCACGGCGCCGGACACTCTTTCTTCCCCACTCTTATCGTGTCCCCTGTATTTTTCTCTGACTCATCGACTCACAGATAATTCTACTGACGCATTATGCAATTATCAACGTGACGACGATGAATCTGTTGTAAAAATCTCTGATTCACCGAATAAAGTATGAATACTAAATTTAAAATACAGTTGGATCGATCCTCAATAAATTCGTTCAGAAATAATTACACGATTAAACGTTTCCATTTTTAACGTATTTTTCTATTAATCATTGTCGATCCTAATTGTCAACGTTAAAACTGACCGAAATTAGAAAAGCAGGATGGAAATCTCGCCTAAACGATTTCTTCTTGCACAACGATTTTCGTAATCGTAGCTGGCAATCGCATCGAAGCCTGTCGAAAAAGTCAAGTGCGAGACTCGCTGACATAACGGTATGCAATTTTCCATACCGATTCCGATTCACGGTATAGTAGTAGTAGAGGTAGACGCTCAGTGTCGCGGCCCGGCTGGTGTAGGAGATCAATCGGTGTCAACGAGGAACGTCGTGTCCCGCCACGCGACAGNTCTGTTAATCATTGTCGATCCTAATTTTCAACGTTAAAACTGACCGAAATTAGAAAAGCAGGATGGAAATCTCGCCTAAACGATTTCGTCTTGCACGCAACGATTTTCGTAATCGTAGCTGGCAATCGCATCGAAGCCTGTCGAAAAAGTCGAGTGCGAGACTCGATGACATAACGGTATGCAATTTTCCATACCGATTCCGATTCACGGTACAGTAGTAGACGTAGACGCTCAGTGTCGGCCCGGCTGGTAGGAGATCAATCGGTGTCAACGAGGAATGTGTCGTGTCCCGCCACGCGACATCCTCGTGGACAATCACTGTCAATATTTGAATCATTGCCTGTTCGTTGACTTCTTTTAACTCCCATAAATAGACGCGGTACTACTGCGCCTCGCTTTCGATTCGCAAACGATTTTACCCGTCGATCGTTCTGCGCGTGTCAATCGATTAATAAATTCTGATCGTTAATCGGGTGTATAAATCGGGCGCGATTACGATTTCGTGGGAATGCTAGCGTCGCTCCCGATTCGAAATTAATTACCTGGAAGAAACGGTTAACGAGTTCTCGGTGTTCGGTCGATCGCGTTCAGGGCAGAAATGAAATAGGTTAGGTTAGACGATTAGAAACGGCGTTAATTAAATGTAACGATTCGAAAACGGAACCTCCGGAATGGTAAAAATTAATACTATTTTCCTTACACTTTTTCCGTTGGATTTTTAACTTCCATAAAATTATTCCATTTAGAAATAGTAATAATCTCTGTCATTTTTATAGGACGATTAATCGACGATGAAAATGAAACTAATGAATTGGAACGGGATGATCGATCACCGTCGAGTCCTCTAGCAAAATAATAAACACAGACTATGGCCTAGCTGTTCAAACAAACAAAGCAATAAATTACGTTAGCATCGCAAGACAAAGACTAGGCGAACGGGAGAGCAGGCATATACGGCGGCAAACATTGTTTCTCCTACGTCCTACGTGTACGTATGTATATACGCAGCAGACGAGTCCGCTGCCATAAACGCATGGCAATTTGTCTCGTCGGCGAACCTATATCTAAAAGCAAACCCGAGTACGTCAAGCAGCTCTTTTTTTACGTCACTCCTACCGTCTATTTACCATTCCCCTTATCTGCTGTCTTTCGGAGAGAGAGAGAGAGAGAGATAGACGCTCATCGTACCGAATATCCGTTGTTTCGTTTCTATAAACACCGAGTTCCAACAGCATCCAAATGTTGTTCCAACATTTTTACAAGTCAATTCGTGCGCAATTCGATTTATTCGATATCCGCGTTCAGTTCAGAGACGTAATCAAAAGACGATTTAGGCAATTGTTCTATTATATATTAATTAAGATGGAAATTCTACGCCATTTAAAGCATCACTATAATTATACGTTTTAATTTATTCATCGATTCCTTCTCAATCTTGTACACACAGTGTGTATAATAAAACTACAAAAAAAAATGTTTCGTCACTCGTTTAAATGGGAAAATTGCGACGGAGTTGAAAATTGTTTTGCAACAGGTTTATACTCGGAAGTCGGAATATCAATTCCCTATCGTCGCATATTAATCATCCTAACGTCGATTCTGTTGCCGGCGCTAGACGTTTCGTTTACCATTTCGCGGATCGTCTCGTTCGACTTGCAAATCGGCAAAGAAAATGCACAGACGAATACGCGAGTGTCTCTTTTAAATCCGGCCTCCGTTCATCGACAATTCAAATCGGAATTCCCAATCGCGATCGTGTCTCGACGCGTGACCGGCAACCGGCCCGAAGCATTTAGACAACTTAGAACCAATTAAAATTCGTGTTTCATCGTTCGGGTCGTTTATAGTAATGATTCTCAACGGCAATGGTGATCGTAAATTTCCTATGCCAAGATTTAGTGTGCAGAATTATTAAAAACTCGAGAGATTGAGAATCACTGGTTTGTGGAAATATGCGACGAATTTTCCTGCAGACTTTTCCCTGTTATTTATATCGCAATTAACGCGAATCGACGAAGGGAATTAAATTAATCGTTCCATTGTTCGAATCTTGATTCGATCCGATCGTAATCGAGGTCCGTACGGATTTATGTATTTAAATTGCGAGAGGGAGTGGAAGGTTTCGATTCAGATTTCAGATCTGCAAACAGAATCGTCTGTATAGGTTTTCTCCTCGGATTCTTCGCCCGAGGCCATCGAACGGTCGCATCCGGTTTAAACGAGAAGGAAAACAATTTGTTCGTCGAATCGCGACGCGTTCCACTGAAATTTTCTTTTCCCTCGTCCCCGTCGGATCCCGTCGACGGGACGCGTGCACAGACTTTCCTTTCCCCGAGAAGAAAGAAAACGGAAGTGAATCGGGTCGATTCCGCGGGCGAAGAAACGATATTTATTTCTGCTACTCGGTTTACATTCAGAATTTCATTGAACCGAGAAATTCTGTTTACGTCCGACGCGATCCCAATCGGAAGATACAATTCCAATACAATTTTCATTTTTTACAAATCAATTGCTCGTATAATTAGAATTATTTTATCACTTACGAAAAGAAATTGTTAAAATGCAAAACACCTGCAATTTTTTAATATCAGTATTAAAATAATGCAGTGGACGGGAGGCAGGGGGTCTCTCTCCCCTTTATCGAATCGTTGACGTAATATGAATTGAGGTCGCAATTGAAAAATTCGTCAGAAACGCGAGCAGAGTCGGTTGAGAAGGGAAAGGAGCGTCATCGCTAATGACGCCAGTGCGTCGGCCCGCTTTCGGCCCACTTCCGGCCCCTCGGACGATTCAAATAAATCTCGCGGTTCGCCGGAAATCCCAATCCCCGTCGCAGACTCAAATACCCGGAAGCCCATTCGCTTTGACGTCTAAATCACCGCTGAAATCATTACAAAGACTATAAATCGACGATCTTGACAAACAAAAAGTAGAAATAGACGAACAGATTCTTATTGAAATTAATTCAATACTCAACAAAGGTACAGGGTGTCTCGTTCGACTCATTAGCAACTTACATATTAGCAGCGTGAGAACTGTGTGAAAAGGAAGGAGTACGTGCCTCGGCCGGCCGTGGGGTCAATTAAGTTTCAGGGAAACGAAGACACGGGGTCGTTGCGAATCGACCGCGCGGGATAATTGGAAGGGAAATTATCTGCGCCTCTCGGCTCGCCGTTAAATCGGCGTATTCAGCATTACGAGATATCTCGGCTAGTTACGCGTGACCGCCGTCACGTACACCCGTTCACAATTAATTTCGCAACAACTCGGAAAATTAAAACACCAATTCCGGTCTCCGATCTCAAATAAAATCAATCGTTCGTTCCATAATTAAAATAAAATCTACATCTAAATCGTAATCTCAGATCAAAATACAAAGTTTTATGCATTCATGGCAGTTTCAAGTAATTTAAAAAAATACAGCATACAATAATTTGCAAAAGAAATACAAAATTAAAATACAAGTTTATTTGTAAGAATAAGAATTTCGTTTCCCAAAAAACGATTATTTCACCAAAGAGTTAAAAAATTGGCTTTAATCTCCTAATACGAATCGACGGTCTCTCCCAAATTTGGGAAGAGGAGTCCCACGCCTTTTGCCGATCGGTACCGTCGACTCACTTCGGACTACTGTAGCAGAGTTCGGCTGTCCAAGTTAGCCGATTCGACGATACCAGGACCGAGTTAGTCGCGTGTATATTTTGTTGCCCGAGTCAACGCTGGTTTTTTGTTCCCCGGAACGATTGAGTGACTCCAGGTGATATCGAGTGCCTCCTTCCTTTGATCTAAGCCCCACACAAACTCCACGTTTGCTTATCTTCTAAACGAAATTATATCCGCAATTCTTACTCCTGTTACTTGAAATATTTCAACATAATTCTCGTGGTACAAAATTGAATACGCATTCCATTTCACAAAAAATGTATTTTAAGAAATACGTTCTAAAGTCACGTTGTAATATACATATATATATATATATATATATATTTGTAACATTTTTTCGCGTTACTTCGAGACTCGAACAACTATAATTTCTATTAACGCGAGGATAAAAAAGAAACCAGGTGCTTCGTTCTAAATTTTATTGCTATAAAAAAAAAGAATTAACACTGGATTGTTTGATTAATAAATTCTGAGAGCGAAAAAAAAAGAAAAAAAATACGTTCCAGGGTACCTGCCATCGGGATTGTTTGGCTTAAGAACAATTTCTCAACAATGATGTTGCATTCAGAGTAATCCCCGGTTCCCGAAAACCGTGGGTCTCGCGGTGGAGAGGCCGGGGGAGGGAACGTCAGTCGATGCGGAATTCCCTTTAAATTACACCCTGGCAGCTGCACGTGAATTCTCTTAAAATAATATCCAAAACGATCCTCGCTCGCGAGCTCGCGAGCTCATTCGATGCCGCGCACTATTATTATCCGCTCTTACGAACGTTAGGAATTATGTCTAACGGGTGACTGGTCGTGATTCCGCGTAGCTTTGGCTCGGATTTAGTGGGGTTTTAACAGAGTTCTTCTTCTCAAGGGAAATTCAATAGTTTTGCGAATTTTTAGAATTGCCGGAATTTTCTGACTCACGATTTGGTTTTCATTCAGTTTCTGCAATTTTTATCGTCATTTATCGTAAAGGGAATCGTGGTGGGAATTATATTTTGCGTTGTTATACGTCTGTTACATCGTTTTGGAAATTCAATTGCACGTCACAGCGTCATCGTGAGAATTATTTTTCTTATCGCTTCCTGCTGTTTACATTTCCTCTTTTTATCATTACGTATAGCTTTGTTGGTTTAGTTTTATGAAATCTACGAGGAAAATATCTATTCGCATTTGTTAAAGAACACTCTCGATGAAATCGTTAAGAAAGTATTATTAATTTGCCAGTTATGTATTCTATTCTTTGGAACTAAAATTCCTTGGAACCAAAATACAGTTGGTTCTTCTACGTTCTTTGCAACTAAAATTCATTGGAAAGTAGCTTTGTTGACCTAAATCGTTTTACGAAATCTTCGAGGAAAATGTCTATTCACATTTACTAAAAAATATTCTTCCCTGAACAGATGAATTGGATTGTTTATGAAATCGTTTGGAAAGTAGTTAGCAATTCTTGCTTTTCCAAACTGTTAATTTCCCACTTACCTATTTCGTTCTTTGGAAGCAAAATTCTACTAAACATAAACTGAAAAACAGCCTCAATCAAAATGTTGAATCTCTGTCAGAGAAAAATCATCGGTCCCTTTATACTTTTTCTAATCAAAAGAAGTCTCATGCAAAATCTGGAAACCGACAAAAATTGTGAGCGGTCCTTTTACGTCTTTATCTTTTATAATCAACGGAAGCTTAAATTAAAATCTAGAATCCCTGTCAGACATATTTTCAACAATTCCTTTACAATTTTTTATAATCAAAGCGAGCCTCAATTAAAATGTGGAAGTCCTATAGCAAAAATTCCTTCACCGATTCCTTTATATTTTTTTTTTCTAACGAAAGAAAGTCTCGATATAAATCTGGAAACCCCATCAGACGAATCGTCACTAATTCCTCTATATTTTCTTATAACGAAAGTGCGTCTCGATCGAGATCTGAAAACCGTATCGGAAAAACTGCGACTAAAAATATTTCCGATCGAAGCACAACGTGAAATTACGATCTCAAAATATTATGACAGAAACGGGTACACCGGCACTATTCCTATTTTACTACTCGAATTCCGAAGAGGCTCTCTCGATTCAGTTTCAGTTTAACTTTGATTCCCCGATTCGCGATTCGCACGAACACAGACGGTAGACAGTACAGTAGCTCGCGCGTTCTCTCTCTCTCTCTCTCTCTCTCTTTGTCTCTCCCTCTCTGCCAAGAGAGAGGTTCACGCTCGGGGATAAAAAGCCTGAGCGAGCGTTGAACGGACACGTAGACCACGGTTAGCAGCAGTCGAGCGACGTCCACGCAGCTGGCAGTCGTGCTCAGAGGCGCAAAACGTACACGTGCGAAAACTGAAATTCCAGTGCAACTCCACACACGTGCCCCATCGTCAAGAAATTTCCGAAAAAATTTCTCCAAAACAAGATAACGTGTTTTATAAAAGAAAAAAAAGTACTTTTAGATAATCGCTATTAGTGTGCAGTCACTGTTAGTCAGTTCGCCGGTCGGCAGTCGCGAATTCTGTGAATCGTGACACGAGGGACTTACAGTGAAAGAGAAAGTGACGTGCCATTACGCTAGGCTCATTCGCCGATTTATTAATCGCTCTATTAAATAAGAGCCTGCAAAGCTAAAGACTGATCCGACCAAAGGTGTTATTCGATAAGGTGAAAGTGATTCGATTCTCAACCGAGTCGAGGCTATAGTGCGAGAACCTATTCGCGGGGATAGTCGAAAAATGGTCCAACAAACGGACGCGGAGTTCACGACCGGGAACGTGGACGACTATAACAGATACTTTAATTACCTGAGGACTCTGGCAGACCTCACTGCCATGGCTAGCATCGTCGCGGTCCAGGTACAAAAGAAAACCTCAAATTCTGTTCAAATTTAAGGGCTTTTTTTTTCTTTTTTAAACAAATGCCAAATTAACTCGGGGATCGAATTAGTCGAATAATTTTTTGTGAGAAATTCTGGAGGAAAGTCGACAACCATTTATGGTCGTAAGAATTGGATCACTCGACGACTGATTCAGGACGTTTACCAGAGGATCGGCCGACAACTCTGTTATCGGCCCATTGTCATTGTTATAAGACAAGAGGATTGTTATTTAACAATTATTTCGAAACGGATCGATAAGATTTCGCTGATAATTTCGATCGGGTGACAACGATACTCGTTAGATTCCAACTATTTTGTAACGTTTATCGATAAATTTAGCAATCGAAATTGTTCGTTCTCGAGAATTCAGATGATCAATCGGCTAATCTAAATTCTGATTCCTGGCTATTTTTAGACGTTTCTGTAAAAGGAACTCGGAAGATTTTGGACCTCGACCCTCGTCGACGAGACCAAACACTATACAAAAAGGCGATTAAACTTGTTTTTCGACTTTTAACAAATTACGCTTGTTGTCAAACATTGCGACTAAAAATAATTTGTTATCGCCGCCTCTGCGTAACTACAAAATCCTAATCGACGCTTTAACGAGGTAAACAGTCGCCTACAATCGATTCAAAAGGAGACATGTTTTTTTCAAAACTATAATAAATGCAACGAATTAAATCGAATCCAACCGATTAGACCGATTCAAAAATCGATCTGACGGGCAATAATGGCAAAATTTTCCGTGCTAAAATTCGTTATTCCGGTCGGGTATCCAACGGGTGATAAAAGATAAGATATTAATCCTTGAGGAGAATATCGAGGCCTTTTATTTTACAAGGATTAGCAGTGAAACGTATTAATCCTTGCTGGGAGTATCTGAAAATCCGGCGACCATCTGTCGCGTCGCGATCGATCGGTATCTCCGCGGGGCGTTGAAGGCACTCGAATGCCACACAGCAGGTAACGAGGACAAGGTAGCAGCCGGGACGCGAGAGAGAGATCGATCCATCGACGTTTCAACAATTACCTCTTCCGTCTAAACGCCCCGTCTAATTATAGAATTCGTATATTTACCTTTTATATTAGAGCAGTATTCAACGTTAGACAAAAAACGGAATTCCTAGGGAGATTGATTATTAATACACGAATTACTCGGTATTTCTGGTATTTAATATTCAATGTACAGAGATAAAAACGTATTTTTAATGTGCGGACTATACTATTTTGTCATAGGTAGTACTACGCAGTTGCCGATAACGGATACTTGAAACCGCGGGGCGATACGGAAATACGTGGAAATCGTAGTAGCGTTGAATGAGAAGCGTCGATACTGGGGTCGTCCGTCCAACGGACGAATAACGAAAGTTTCCTTTGACGTCGTTCAGTTTTTCTTAGGCATTATNAACGTATTTTTAATGTGCGGACTATACTATTTTGTCATAGGTAGTACTACGCAGTTGCCGATAACGGATACTTGAAACCGCGGGGCGATACGGAAATACGTGGAAATCGTAGTAGCGTTGAATGAGAAGCGTCGATACTGGGGTCGTCCGTCCAACGGACGAATAACGAAAGTTTCCTTTGACGTCGTTCAGTTTTTCTTAGGCATTATAAAAAGTGGACGAAGAAACTCCACGCGTGACTAAATATACACTGCTGTCTATAAGAGTTCGAGCGTTCAGGAGTGACGAATAGCCACGCTCCGCCGATTAATAGAGGACAATTAAAATACTGGATCGATCCGAGTATCGGGACAAAGTTCCTTTTAATTCCAGCAAGGATCACTGTTCAAGTTTTTAGTTTAGGGCTTCTTACGTTTTAGATTAGAACAGATAGCTTTTGTTGAACTTTGTAAAATCTCTGATGCTTAAACTGAATTCAATCTAGAAATAAACTGAAATTTCGTTTCGCTGATAACAGACTGCAATTCTTATCACGAGGTTTTGTGGTCTTTCAATGAATCGTGCGTTGAAGTTTGGGAAACTGGGAAGGGAACACTACGCGCAATTGATTAATCTGTGAGACCCGTGGCCGTCTCCTTTGATCTGATAACCGCTATCAGCCGTTATCTCGTTATTGTTTACAAAAATACGTCGAACCGGATTAAGTTGTCGAGAACCGTTATCGAGTTTTCGTTTCAAAGAAATTCGCGAATCGTAACCGCGAATTTCGGCGAAATCCGTTGATCTCCGATCGAAATCCGATTAAGCGGACGGCGGATTAATCGGCTGTCAGCCTTTGATTTCCCACCCGGTCTCGTCGGTTCTTGGTGTTTCAGAACAATGTCTTTGCGATTTTTGCATTCAGAATTGAAACTAAACGAAGGGAATCGGTGAATTGAAATGTAGACGAGATAACTGCATTAAAATTGCAATCTGTAATTCATGAAAATTTTAGTCCATATTCCGTTTAATATATTTCTGAGTCACGTA
>SMSR01004669.1:12847-34483 GCA_019453355.1 Ceratina japonica | reverse complement strand
AAAGTATCTTTAGGATGTTGAATAAAAATGTTTGTTTCTTGTTATTTTCATTAAGGAGGTTCATCCGGTTAAAGAATTAACAGATAGATCTCCAACAAAAAATTTGATAGTCTATAACAGTATACCAGGATATCTAAAAAAAATTTTTAAGTCACTTGGATACCTTAATGATGAGATATTAATATAAATATTGTTTACAATTTTACGCGGTAATCATATGGAAAAGAGTGATTTCCCAGACTTCTATCGCTAATTTATTAGGTATTGACAGACAGTTTTGAATGAAACTTATGTCATATTAAAGAGAAACATTTAACGAATATTTTAATTGCAAATTTAGGTAGATTGGATGACTATGAATCGAGAAATATATAAACGCAACAAACGAAATCTTCATCTTTCAGCCATAGATGACCTCCGTTATTAATATGTACTCTAGTCAAGCAAGCTCCCCTTTTCTATAACTTGCATTTGACTTACTATACACCAGATGAACCTCCTTAATTTCTAATCTACAATGATAGACAACTTCAACAATGAACTCGTACACGTTTAAATACCATAACGTCAGTAAACTATGAGACAATGAATGATAAAACAATTCGGACAGCGTAGCGATTGTCGCGAAGAAAATTTTAATCGTCCCGCGAGGATTCCGGCAGTAATCAAGCTAGCAGATTCACGGTAGCCGAGATCGGAGTTGATCTCCGATAAACACGGCCGATAGTAACGGCGATGCATTAACTGCAGCTGGCGCAGCGCGTCTGCACAGGACGGGCCGGGGTCCGGGAGGGCATTACATTATGCACATGTGGGTCACATAAATACATCGATCTCATTGGCCGGCCGATAACAATCGGACCGATCCATCCGATCGACGTCAGTGGCAACGTTACAGGAAATTCAGATGCCGTGTGTGTCGTCTTGGAAGACGTTCAACCTGCTGATATATTCAACGACGAAGAGCTTGGTTACGTAGCGCGGAATTATTTGGCCAACCTCACTCGAGGGGCGTCCCTTTATCTTGAGCGATTGGACGGGGAATATTTTCTCCTATCAATCCTCTATTAAAGATTAACATCTCTCGTCTGATGCGTTCGCTAAAATAGTGGAACGAAAGACGGAAAGAAGAGAGAGAAAGAGATAGAGGGAGGAAGAGGAAGGGGCGGAAGTGAATTAGCACGGAAACCTCCAGACGGGAGTTTAATAAGACTTCGTTTGTCACGCTGCCGACTGGCTCATTAGCCAATCGGGAGGATTTCAACGGAAAGAATGAGCGTCTCCGGGGCCGGACCTATGAAACTGACTCACGTCGAATTACCTAATTAACGGTGTAATTGATAAGAGAGCAGAGGCATCTGCGCCTCGTTTAATTAAGAACCTACCCATTCGGGACACGTACTTTCACTTTGACGCTTTACCGCCCCCGTGTGACGTGAATCGCTAAGGCAAAGGGCCGCCCGATGACCAAGATAACTCCGGCTCGTCTCCAAACTCCTTTATTCGAACTGGCGAGTATGCAACCTGACGGTCCCGCGCGTAACGCCGGATTAGATAAGAACTGGTCCCGAAAAACGGAAAGAACGAGGTAGAATGGCGAGGGATACGCGAACGCCGGCTCGTAACCGGTAGATAGAGGCTAAGGTTAGAGCGCGAATAACCGAGGACTCGCNATTCGGGACACGTACTTTCACTTTGACGCTTTACCGCCCCCGTGTGACGTGAATCGCTAAGGCAAAGGGCCGCCCGATGACCAAGATAACTCCGGCTCGTCTCCAAACTCCTTTATTCGAACTGGCGAGTATGCAACCTGACGGTCGCGCGCGTAACGCCGGATTAGATAAGAACTGGTCCCGAAAAACGGAAAGAACGAGGTAGAATGGCGAGGGATACGTGAACGCCGGCTCGTAACCGGTAGATAGAGGCTAAGGTTAGAGCGCGAATAACCGAGGACTCGTGTCGGAGTGGGCGGGGTCAAAGTTGCTAACTAAACGAGTTTCTCGCTAACAAACCCAGTGGCACGAAACAATGTCGCTGACAGTCGAGGCTTACGAGGGGAATCATTGGGAGAAGCTGCGTTAATATTGTTCCGAAGTTTCTGCTACGTGATACAACGATAGGGAATATACGCTAGAATCGAGCAGAGAGAAAATGGTTGTCCCATAAATTCGGACGATAAACTTCTCGTCTTCCCCCCCAGGTCCACCCTCCCTCTCCCGTCCGGTTGCCCCATGCGTAGACTAATTACGCTTATTTGAACGAAAAGGGGAACTTGGGCGAAACTCGATGATCGACGTCGGTGTTTAGGAACGATTCGGAGGCGTCGCTAAACCGGCGGATCGCCGGAATTACTTATCAATTAACCGGCGGCTAATGAAGAATAACAACGGCTGTTGGCGTATGGAAACGAAGCGTGTGTTTCGCGGCGTNTATTGTTCCGAAGTTTCTGCTACGTGATACAACGATAGGGAATATACGCTGGAATCGAGCAGAGAGAAAATGGTTATCCCATAAATTCGAACGATAAACTTCTCGTCTTCCCCCCAGGTCTACCCTCCCTCTCCCGTCCGCTTGCCCCATGCGTAGACTAATTACGTTTATTTGAACGAAAAGGGGAACTTGGGCGAAACTCGACNTATTGTTCCGAAGTTTCTGCTACGTGATACAACGA
The DNA here is from genome assembly GCA_019453355.1 of Ceratina japonica. Lineage (NCBI taxonomy): Eukaryota > Metazoa > Arthropoda > Insecta > Hymenoptera > Apidae > Ceratina > Ceratina japonica. Next base: position 31,812 of record SMSR01004669.1, on the reverse strand, counting down.
TAGGGAATATACGCTAGAATCGAGCAGAGAGAAAATGGTTGTCCCATAAATTCGGACGATAAACTTCTCGTCTTCCCCCCCAGGTCCACCCTCCCTCTCCCGTCCGGTTGCCCCCTGCGTAGACTAATTACGCTTATTTGAACGAAAAGGGGAACTTGGGCGAAACTCGATGATCGACGTCGGTGTTTAGGAACGATTCGGAGGCGTCGCTAAACCGGCGGATCGCCGGAATTACTTATCAATTAACCGGCGGCTAATGAAGAATAACAACGGCTGTTGGCGTATGGAAACGAAGCGTGTGTTTCGCGGCGTCGATTATTAATTGTGCCGGCGCCGTAATAGGGAAATAACAGGTTGAAACAACATTTGTCCCGGCGCGGCGGTAAGAAACGAACGGTCGGTTTCAGAGCCGCGAGGCTGACTGAACAACCCGCTACGCTTTCATCGCTCGGTAAATAACCGTTAATGAGATGTCGGGGAAATAAGGCAGCGAGACCTTTATTAAGTCGCTCTCGCCCGCCGAAAGGTGAGATCGTTTAATCTAATCGGCCGGGATATCATAACGCGATTACGTTTTCAATTACTTTCGAGTCGACGCCGGACAATAAGAGTAAGCGACGTGGCATGATCCTAANCCCTCTCCCGTCCGGTTGCCCCCTGCGTAGACTAATTACGCTTATTTGAACGAAAAGGGGAACTTGGGCGAAACTCGATGATCGACGTCGGTGTTTAGGAACGATTCGGAGGCGTCGCTAAACCGGCGGATCGCCGGAATTACTTATCAATTAACCGGCGGCTAATGAAGAATAACAACGGCTGTTGGCGTATGGAAACGAAGCGTGTGTTTCGCGGCGTCGATTATTAATTGTGCCGGCGCCGTAATAGGGAAATAACAGGTTGAAACAACATTTGTCCCGGCGCGGCGGTAAGAAACGAACGGTCGGTTTCAGAGCCGCGAGGCTGACTGAACAACCCGCTACGCTTTCATCGCTCGGTAAATAACCGTTAATGAGATGTCGGGGAAATAAGGCAGCGAGACCTTTATTAAGTCGCTCTCGCCCGCCGAAAGGTGAGATCGTTTAATCTAATCGGCCGGGATATCATAACGCGATTACGTTTTCAATTACTTTCGAGTCGACGCCGGACAATAAGAGTAAGCGACGTGGCATGATCCTAATTCCTATTCACGTCGCAATTTCTACTCAAGAAATTTCTGCTCAAGTATTTTTCGATCGTTTTCATAAATGTACACGACAGGAAGGGTTTTCAGTAAATTTTAGCATTATTATCCATCGTCCCATGACGTAACATAACCGTTATTTATCAGTATTCTACACTCTTTCATTAATAAAATAAATACCGGCCGATCTCGGTAGAAAATACAGCCAGGAACAGAGGCATGATTTTCTTACAGTAGAAATACAGGCATAAACGAGTAGAAATAACAACACCAATTGCGAGCAGAAACGCGTACATTAAAACCGTGTACTTCAACCCTGCCACAGGGAAAATTGACCGTAAATCATTTTCTGATTCATCCGAATGAAATGTTGTTTTTCACGTTCAATCGATAACGAAATCATGCTTAGCCGAGTGGAAATCGTGCACCCCGTCCGAACAATCGCGATAGGTAAAAAACGGGATCTCCCAATTTGTCGGGGTTCGATAACGGGTCGCGAGACAGTCGGTTCTTTTTGCTCGCGAAGAGGGTAAGAGAGAAAGAAAGACGGCTGACTTTCCGCAGCTTATCTCGAAGGACCGGCGGCGGCGGCGGCGGCGGCGGCAAGGGTGGAAGTTGGCAACGGCCGAGGAAAGGTTCGCGGACGAGTAGAAGAGGAAGGTAGTAGCTAGCTAGCCGGCCAACCAGCGAGCCAGCTAGCTACTAGCTACCTAGGTATGTGTATAGCGCGGCAGCAGAGGCACTCGACAACTTGTGGATCGTTTCATTATCTTGGAGTGGTGCTCGCGCGCAACTTCTAAAGTTTGCCGCACGGATTCGGGCCATCCGGCAGAGCAGAATAATCATATTACCCAGGCCGCGGAGCCTTTGGCAGCCACCCCCTTGACACGGTCCTGCCGCTGCTACCGGTCTTGTACCGCGAATCTCGACGCGCGGGATTCCTATTCGCCACCTCGGATATCATCGGTGTAAATAGCTGCTTGCTTAAGGGGTACACAGTGCTATACAACGGCCCCCCGACTCCGTCCCACCCCGCGTCCGCTTTGAATACAGGACGCGCCGCGGGTATTATACCGCGCGCATTCACCATTCCGTATCTTATCTCGCCGATCTCATTGTTCCCGCCGCCGCGTAATATGCGCCGGGATGCAACGCTTGTTTGTTTTAATTGAATGAGCACGAATAAATCGGCGAAAGTTGCCAAGACGCAGCGACACGACGCAACAACAACGGGCCGTCTCTACGGGCGAAATTAATTTCTGCCCTTTTAGAGAATCGCGCGAGAATCCTTTTGTCGGACGGTTAAATTGGCCGGACGAGAACTTTCGACCCCGACGGACGGGGGTTTCGGACAGATAGATTTCTCGTCGTCATACCGGTAAGAGTGAAGGTAAATTTGTTGTGCACTTGAAGACCCGGCCGTGGGATAATATAGTAATGGATTCGTCGATGTTGATTTTGCAAGTATTTGGGTCCGCGGGGAGGGAAAGAACGTTAGAAATACCAACGTTTGCTCTGCGGCCAATAATATTCAGGCGTATCGCGGACGGATAAACAACGAATATTTCCAGCGCGATTCGAGGCGAGACCCGTTGCGCAAATTGGATACCGAGAGGCTGCGCGCGCGTTACCCGACGAAAAACACGAAGAGCCTCGGTCTCGCTCTTCATTTACAGTTACCATCAATTACGTCCCCGCGGAGTTCTATTTCTCTCGAAAATAAGCTCCATCGGCGAGGTCGAAAAACTGGCGCCGGGGAGAAAAGGAGCAAAGGGGAAACTGTCGAACCTGAGATTGTTCCCCGGCGGAGGAACAGCGAAGGAGCTCCGAGAAAATAAAACGACCAGGCGAAAAGAAGAGGAAAAAAGGGGTAAAAAGAAAGAAAGGGAGCGAAAACGTGGGGGAGGGGCGCGGTTACACGTAATTAAATTTGCAACTGTTAATCGAATTCCGAGGCGAATCGATACGAGAGGTGCAGACACGTCGCTGAAAGGGGGACGATTTCTAAGGGCGTCGATCAATAAAATCGTACAAACAGACCGGCCGGGCGGGAGGAAACGGCGGTTCAAACTTCTAATTGGGAATGACCGTGACAATGACCGAGAGACTCGCAAACAGGGATGGGAAAAAGAATCCCTGGCTACTTCAATCCTATAATGACGCTCTTCCTGTACCCTTCTATTGGTCCAATCGGTCGGCCGTCCGAATCGCCGACGGAGGAACGTCGACGACGACGACGACGTCGTTTCCGACCAAAAGGCCGGATGCTCGCCGATTATCTCCTGGCTGGGGGAACGGCCGAAATAAAGGCCCGAACGGCGTCGGAGGGACGGCGGGGACCCGCGCAATTTAGATGCCCAAACTAATCGCCTCGTCAAACGGTGACGCGGACCATCGCGGGTCATTGAGGACGATCTACGTATGCAAATAGATTCGCAAGATTGATGAGGGGCGAAAGACATTATATCTCCATGCCCGGGTACATATACATACATATACGTACGTACATACGGCGGGCTAGTTACACCCGCGATCAATTGACCTTATAACAAGTACGATTTGCATAAAGTGTCATGATCGGTGGGCGAAACTGATATTATCGGCTGATAGACTCTTCAATTTAACGCAAACCTTTCGCCTACGTAATTGACTCGGACCAGATCATAAATCATAAAACATCGCGCGCGCTTCACACCTCGCCTATTGTCGATTTGATTGACCCGCTATCAATTTGATATAAAACAAAACTGTACAACACGCGTCCATACGCGCGGAGAATGTTTCTGCATAGAAAACAGCCATCGACCCGGCAATAACGCAAAATACATCGACATTAGATTGCATCAGGCGAGATTGATAGGGCGGATTTTTATTCTTCTCTCTCCTTTTTTCTTTTTTTCTATCGCCCGAGTTATTCAGGATAGTTATAAATCTATCTGTATGCGCAGCCGAATCTATTGCCATTTTGCGAGAGATCGTTTCGACCGATTCTGGCTATAAATCTGCGGAGCCCGGAACGCGGCATCGCGCCGAACCAGCCGAATATTAGCCCCTGCGAGCGATCTTCGACTTCTGTCCGGCTCTCGTTCGCAGTTCATTTTCAACGTTGCGTTTTCAACCCTTTTCAAAGGAGCCCGAATCTCTAACCGGGGAAAATTAATTAAAGTAGCCGAGCGATGCCCGACGCGAAACCTGTTTCCAGTTTAATTATCTAATGGCTTTTGTCGGATCCGACGCAGGTGACGTACGACCTATCTATGCGCGAGCCAGTTAAAATATTAACCATAATTTGATGGCGTACGCTCTGTGTACCGACAGTCGTTGCACACCTATAGCAACTATATGTATAGCAGCAGATATACGAGTAGACCCATCAAACCGATGTATTTTTTTTTTACTCCTGTTTTACTCGGCTGGGAAAACCCCGTTAACACGCTCGTGTCGCCGAGAATGTTGTCAACAGATTATGGAAACCAATCCTAGCGAGTGATCCCAGTGTTGTAAAAATTACTCGATTCTGGTTAATAAATAAATGGAACGGTTTTGGAATTTTTATTTTATATGATTCTTGAATGAATTACCGATTTTAGGGACAGAGTCTCGAACTCTTAAATAAAAAAGATGACGAGGCATTCAAATCTTTGAATTAGGGTCGTTGTTCCTTAGATCCTCGAATAATCAAGGTGCTAGTACTACTCCCGAATGCCTGCCTACCTGCAGACTGCGATATCGACGCGACGCGAGTGGACGCGACGGTTCTAAAGCGAAAAAAAGAACGGCACCACTCGATGAAAACAATAGCGAACGAGCCAATATTGAATCAACGGTAACGAATGACTCGCAGATTCGGCGTTTGCCATTTCACATAGCCGCGACGGCTAGTAACGAGTTCAAAGAATACGTAACTATAAACATAGTAACGGTCGCACACAGACGGCCGGCTAAACGGATTAACAAACATGGATCTATCCGGCTGTGTATCAACGTCGGTCCGTCGTTGTTACCAAACAATGCCGGCAGGCGGAATGGATTTGAAAGGTTTCCGCGAAAAAGGGAGTTTGGGAACAAAATCGAAGGAACGGTTTAAGCCGGGACTTAATTACCCCGCGCGTAGGCGATGGACAGCGGAGCGTGGCGGGGGTGGAAGCGAGTGGAGGTTCTGGAAAAAAAGTGGAAAAACGATGTTCGACGCGGTCCGTCAAAGTGTTTCCTCTTTTTTCCGCCGGTCACAATGCAAACTCAATTAAAATTGGCCGACCCGAACGATCGATCGTTACTTTCGTGGCCCGAAGCTGCGTCCGCAGGCGACGCGCTCGCACAGTGCCCGCGATTATCCGTACACGATGTAGCGAAGCGCGCGGCGCACACCCACGCCGGGCCCGGGCCATTCACGGACGGAACGGACCGGACGACGTGGTGGACACGCCGACGGGGGAAATAGAGGGGAAAGTAGTATGAGTAGCGGAGGGATGTGCGTCGAGAGTTGAGAATTGCCAACGGCGAGGTGTTATCGGTTCCTGGTCTATTCCGTCCGCGCAATGCAGTTTAATCAAAACCACCTTTTTCCCGCCGACTCGTTTTTCACCCCGTCTTCTCTCCTCCGAGCGGGCGACGACGCGGACGTCGCAAATCGACGTCCCGCGACGCGTTAAGAGAGCCGAACCGATTCGAGAAGTCGGGCCTGACGAAAATTCTCGAAATTCGGAGGGGGGTAACAATAGGATTTTGGAAACGCAATCGGAACCGCAAACGGACTAAATATTTGCGCCGCATTAATTGCAGCGGCCGGCGCCGATACTTGGGTTAATTGGTATTTGCAGAGCGGGCGGTGGTAATTCCATCGGCATTCCGCTAATTAAAATATGACGCGGGCCGGCGCGGCGCGCCGCGTCGCCGATGCGCCCGTTTATAAATTCAACTAGGACAGAGAGCTCTATCGCGGTCTCTCAAGCATCGCGATTCGTGTAAACGTACGGTTTGCCGACTAGCGGGCCGTGTCTCGCGGCCTATCGGCCGCGTAACCCCGGAAATTCTCTTTAAAACGCTGATTGCTACGTCCTCTCTCTGACCAAGCAAACGGCGAACAAACGCGCGGCTTCCATTCACGCGATAACCTTAACTACTTTAATAATTGTACCGTAGGCATACGCGACGGCCCGTTTGTTTGCTCGCGTGAAAGGCCGCTGGTACACGATGGACGGTTTCAACCATCGATCGGCCAAGTACATTGACCCGCGACGGGACGCGGATAAATCTTAAATCGGATAGAAGGTAAACCTCACAATTTCGACAGTATTTCTACACAATTTCAACATAACACGTATAGGGAATAAATACAAAAGTATACTTAAGGTAGTTCTATAGCAAAACGACTTAACGATTAGAAAAATATGAAATTTAGCGTATGAGTAGGTTTTAGTTAAATAATGACTCAGCTAAATTTTGGTGAACTTTTAGTGCTTGATAAGAAAGTTAGAAAGATTTTAATTTAAATCGTTTTTTGTAAATATCTAAGTTTCTATTGGTCTGACGACGAATATGCATCAGATCGAAATTATAGATTGATAAATTCTCTTCAACAATTATTCTTGACGTTTTTTGCCTGCGAGCAACTGTTTTCAAACTAACACGCGGCAAAAGTTGAAGCTCTCGAAGGCAAGCCGCATACGTAATGTTTTTGGATACTTCAGTTTATCCAAAGTTTTACCGCGTGTTATTTTGAAAACAGTTGCTCGCAGGCAAAAAATGTCAAGAACGATTGTTGTAGAGAACATATCGATCTACAATTTCGATCTGATGTATATACGTCGTCCGACCAATAGGAACTTAGATATTTGCGAAAAACGATTTGAATTGAAATCTTTATTACTTTTTTCTTAAGCTCTAACAGTTGACCAAAATTTAACTGAGTCATTATTTAACTAAAACCTACTCATACGCTAAATTTCAGATTTTTCTAATCGTTAAGTCGTTTTGGTGTAGAACTACCTTAATGTTTTTCAATATTACTATGCATAATTCCACCTACAGTATGATGTAATATACACTAGAAGACTCAATTATAAAATAAGTAAGTAAAAAATCACGGAATTGTGTATTTTGGAATATTTCATCATTAAGAATAAGAAAACTATCTCAATTTCTACTCGTTACAGTATTTTTCTACAATTTCAACACAAGTATATGTATAGAATAAAAATAACAAACAATGTGCTTAATATTTTTCAATATTGCTATTCAAAATTCCCTGACTGTTTGTATAAGTAATTCTAACCAATATCGTACATCCCGTGTTAAAAGCATTCGTTGAATCAACGCTAGACGGTTTGCCAAAGAGTTATCTGTCTGCCCGTCGTTTTGCGAGCCGAGCCGAAGCCAAGATCGCGTGGCGGGGACTCGCGTTAGCCCTTCGAAGCATATTTACGACGACAACTTTCATCCCGATTGGGGCCTACACTTGAAATTCAAGCAACTCTGTTGGCTACCTTCCTAGCCCGAATTGGAAAGGAACGATCGACGGCCAGACAGAGAACGAAAGAGAAAGAAAGAGGGAGAGAGAGAGAGAGAGGCTAAGGTCTCGACGGTGAGAGAAAAAGGGAAGAAGCCGGCGGAGTTTCGAGCGTCCACGAATCGGTTTGCCAAAGATGGCCGTGTGTGTACGAACAATGCTCGAACGCGGGTTCCCGAGACGAATGACGGGGGTGGCGGTCGGGGCCACCCTTCGCGCCCGATCCCAGGGAGCACGGAACCGCGACCTCGATCGGCCATTACTTAGAACCCCGATTTATCGCCGGGCCGAGTAGTAACGCGCTCACAGCTGCGCTCAGGGATAAACGCAGGTGCAGGTGCAACGAAGGAAAGGCCGGCTTCCAGGGCGCGAGCGAATTTATAACAGGCAGGGGCCACCCGGTGCCCGGGTGCGACCTGCTTCGGGGAACGGGGAGGACCGAGGAGGACGGTTTGACTCCCCCTGTTTTCCTATTTTCTCACGACTCGCGTCCTATCACACGGTCCGTTGGCTGTCCGTCAGGAAAATCCCCGCCAGGGGAAGATTTACAGGCTCGTAAATCGTTCCCGATCTGCTCGGAAATGATGTTCGATCTCGTTCCGACGAAGAGACAAAGACGGGGCTCGGATTATCGACCGGCCGAGGCCGTCCCACATGCAATCGCGTATGTACATAACGAAATAATTTTTCTACGATACATACGCGTGTGTGTACGTGTATACACGCGAGGCGGAGGGAGGCGGGGGCGCACGCGAGAGCGAGCGGAAAAATTCGTTCTCTAAAGGGGCATGGATTCTGTCCCGGAAAAACGTTTTAAACGCTGGCCCGTTTCGAGCAGACGCGCGCGCGGGGCTCGGTTGACCCGCAGCAGTAAAAAACTGGATTCATTCCTGCGACCGTATATATTCGCCGGCGGAACGGACTGCGCGTCCACGGTATTCCCGTTCCCCGTTTCCCGTGTGCCGCCCGAGGATTTACCGTGGGGAAACTGGTTTCCCAAAGAATAATCCGCAAGATGCGGGGAGGAAAGTTGAAAATTGGTCTTCAAACTACGGGCACCTACTGGGGGCCGTGATAAATCGACCAAAAGGATAGCCGGCTGGGCCACCGAAGGTTGCCCACCGTGCCGGATGCTGCTACCTTTGTTGGTCTCGCGAGGCTCGTAAGTTTCGCTGGCCCAATATCTTCTCGGCTTCCGCGACACTTATAATGGCCCCGGTCATTATGCGCACGGAATACGTAAACCGATGATAAATCAGCAACCGATATGACAAACGTAAAGGAACCAATTCCGTTCGACTGTCCCCCGATGCCAACTATCAGACATTTCAGTAAAGAACATTTTATTTCGAATTGACAAAGGGCGAAGAGACTTTGTTAGAAACCTCGGAATTCTTAAGGAGGTTCATCCGGTTAAGGAATTAACAGATAGCTCTCCAACAAAAAGTTTGATAGTCTATAACAGTATACCAGGATACCTCAAAGTAATTTTTAAGTCATTTGGATATCTTAATGATGAGTTAGAAATATATAAACGCAACAAACGAAATCTTCATCTTTCAGCAATAGATGACCTCCGTTATTAAGGAGGTTCATCTGGTTAAAGAATTAACAAATAGATCTCCAACAAAAAATTTTACAGTCTATAACAGTATACCATATAACAATATAAATATTTTTTACAATTTTACATGTAGTCATATGGAAAAGAGTGATTTCCCAGACTTCTATCGCTAATTTATTAGGTATTGACAGACAGTTTTGAATGAAACTTATGTCATATTAAAGAGAAACATTTAACGAATATTTTAATTGCAAATTTAGGTAGATTGGGTGACTATGAATCGAGAAACATATAAACGCAACAAACGAAATCTTCATCTTTCAGCAATAGATAACCTCCGTTATTAAGGAGGTTCATCTGGTTAAAGAATTAACAAATAGATCTCCAACAAAAAATTTGATAGTCTATAACAGTATACCAGGATACCTCAAAATAATTTTTAAGTCATTTGGATATCTTAATGATGAGATATTAATATAAATATTTTTTACAATTTTACACGTAGTCATATGGAAAAGAGTGATTTCCCAGACTTCTATCGCTAATTTATTAGGTATTGACAGACAGTTTTGAATGAAACTTATGTCATATTAAAGAGAAACATTTAACGAATATTTTAATTGCAAATTTAAGTAGATTGGGTGACTATGAATCGAGAAATATATAAACACAACAAACGAAATCTGTATTTTTCAACAGTAGATAACCTCCGTTATTAACATGTACGTTAGTCAAGCAAGCTCCCCTTTTCTATAACTTGCATTTAACTTGCTATGTACCAGATGAATCTCCTTAAGCTTCTTTCAGATTTTAAATAAAAATAATGATAAAGTATTCATAGTTTAATAGTTCTTGAAATAATATCAACTTCGAAGATATTATTTACGAAGTAGAAAATTTATTACATTACATTATATTAAAAATTCCTTTCATCGTATACACAAAAATATATATAATTCTCTGCACATATCATTTTTCCTCAAATCTAATTGTTTTAATGGACAAAACCTGTCATTATTTCTCAAGCACTTGGAACAGAAATCTGACGACTCATGCAATTTGAATTCGCGTAACTGCGCGTCGAGTTCGATGAATAAATTAATACTTGGATCGAGATTGTTTCGAAGTGGCCGTCGCCGTCTCGTACGGAATAACAGGGACCTAACGTGAACACGCGATCGCAACGTCGGCGTCCAGCCGTCCACGAAGTAAGTATGTAGAGTACCTCTAGGTATTCGTGGCGCTGCTCTTCGAACACTGGTTCACCTTGGACGTGTCCCGACTCCGACTCGCCTCGCGTAAGATTCGTCCAAGAGTCGGTTCGCCGGCCGGGAGAAAATAGGATAATTCGATCGAGTATTGCTTTACGGATAAATGGCCAGGCTTATTCGAGCTCGACGAAAGGGTCGACGCGGAGGCCAGACCGAGTGAATCGCGTTCCCCGGAGAGGAGACTGGCAAGACGCATCGATTTTCTCCGCCGACCGATCGACCACGCAATACGATGATCGTTACATTTTTTTTTTTTCCAACCCTAACGGGACGCGATGGAGTATTCGGCGTCTCTGGTACGTGAAACACTCGATGACAAGCCGGAACTGGCATGTCATCGGAGTAACAAAAAAAGCGATAGACGGGAGAGGGAGACGGAGTGAAGGTTTGACCACACACGATAAAAGCACAAAGAGAACGCTATCCAAACGCGTAACGCGACCTGTGGAATCTCTGCTGGACGTTAACCACCAACAGTTGCCTCCGAAACGAATAGACTTTTCGGTCCCTGCTCGATTCGATGGAACAAAGCTTTTTTGCGCAAAACCTACGTTGCCTCAGACGGGCGTTATCAAATTTTTTAACCCCGAACAAAGACAATTCTGCAAGCTACGCGCACATTCAACACTAGGATAATTATTTAAGCCGTTCACTTTTTGAGCAGCCAAAAATAAAGCTTTTTGTGCATTTATGGTCATCAAAAACATATTAAACATTTATTATGCTGATTCAGTTAGTAAATTATATAATATATTTTAGTTTATTAAAGCGCAAATGAATATCTCGATTGTCAAATAAATGGTCACTATCAAAATAAACGTTTCGCTTCTAATTGACACGGTTTCGTGGCGTTTATATTAATAAATAAAGAAAGAGGGCAGAGAGCGCGGCAGGTTGTGCAACAACGAGACAATTGATTCGTTAACTGCATTCACTGCGTCCAGACAATGTTTAAGCGACGCTCTTTGCAGGGGCATTCAAGCGCGAAGACAGCTTCCTTCCTTCCGGTCGAAACTCGGCGCGACCGGGTTCAGCAATTCTGCGAAGTTAGTTTCGACTACTCTTGACCGCGAATGCCCATCAGGCTCGCGTCCCGAATGTTCGTTTAATGCCCGGCTTTCTGGCCGGCGTCGTTACAACGCCGGGGCTCGCGCGATCGTTACAGGTAATAATAATACGTCCGCAGCGGGCCAGGTAGGCCGGATCTCGTAGTTCTGCGCCGCTTCCAAGTTTGCGCGATTTTTAAAAACCGGTTCCCTCGCTCCGAGGTATTCCGGGACGATCCTTCTTTAAGGCGACACTCGTGCTTCCTCTTTGTATCCTCGCGAAACCTTCGAAACGCTCCGCGACTCGACACGAGCTTCGTCGACGCGTTTCCATGCCGTTTCGACGTAGACTCGCGACGATCTCGTCGCCTTAAGTGCCTCGAAGCCCGTCGCGACGGTGATAAGAAAATTTCAAACCCCCGGTTCCTGGCCGTCGGAGAAAAATTGCAGCTGAATATTCCGGTAATATCCGGCGCGGAACTTCGCGAACACCACGGTAGCTCTGTTTAAGGACGCCACTTAAAAGTTGACACGGTTTTTAAGGACTGGCTTCGGCTCGGAGAACTTGAAACAACCCGAGCTACGATGACATTCAGGTGTTAAAGCACCCTGCTTTTGTGCTCGGGGACAGAAAACTCTATAAAAACTTTCGGCCGTTTCGAGAAGTTAGTTTCGACTACTGCCGCGAACCCACTATCTCGCCCGGACCCTGCATACGTATACAACATTATTCCTCCCGACGTTCCTCGCCGAAACCCAGCCAGAAGTACTCGATAACGTGTGTANTAGTTATATTATAAATAGTACAGACTTTCTCTAAATACTAGAAATTATCTTTACTATTTTTCTGTAAATCNAACACTCGGCCGCGGTTTATCGACGCGTGAATTTAACACACCGCCTCATATGCGCGCCTCATACGCGCTGCATGCATTCAAATACAAGCGAATAATACCGCAGGAAATAATGAAGACTCTCACCGGGTTTACAACAAAACTTAATGAACAAAATGGCGGCCGGTGAAAAANTTATCAAATTTTTTAACCCCGAACAAAGACAATTCTGCAAGCTACGCGCAGATTCAACACTAGGATAATTATTTAAGCCGTTTACTTTTTGAGCAGCCAAAAATAAAGCTTTTCGTGCACTTATGGTCATCAAAAACATATTAAACATTTATTATGCTGATCCAGTTAGTAAATTATACNTGCGATGGTTAAGAAGTGAAGCAGGTATGGATGAAATTGTGAAGAACAATCGTTCAACTGGTAGGAGGTCACGACCGCGCCCTGAGGAAGCGAGCCGATCGTTCGGGAAAGTGAACAAACCACGTTCCATCCCTACCACCATCGCGGAACCAAGGTTCTCCCTTTGCTCCATGCCCATCTGCGCGGTTCTGATCCTACCATCCGTGGTCCCACGATTCCCTCCGATCCGCCCAACATCTTCTCTCGGCCGCGTCTTTTTCTTACCAACAAACGCCTCTGCTCTATCCATGTGTTCCTCTCATTCAATCATTACGAAACTCCTCTCTCGTTCTCTCTTTCCCCCCGACACCCGCGTCGCCCCCTCGCAGTGTCTCGTTCTCGCGGTCCGAGGCTGGTGTTCTCTCCGTTTCGCTAATGACTACTCTCGGCCGAGAGGAGTCCCGGCGAGTTACGGAGAAGGATCGGGTCGTGAATATGAGAACAGTTTAGGCGAAACCAGTGCTCGGCCAGACCGGTATCCGTGAGTAATACTAAAGGCGTGTTCCTATGTTTACAAACAGGAACAAGTTGAAGGAACCATGAATGACCAATGCACCGACGTCGTCTTAATTCACCGCGCAATTAAGCTTCTCGCCTTCGATCCAACTTTACCGCAACTAATTCTTTATGTTATGGACAAAGAGCGAATTTATTTGAGGAATATAGGAATTCTGGAGAACGACGTTCCTCACCTTTGTGGGCCTGAATAGCCTCGGATAAAAATGTATATAAGTATGTTAATTTTGAGAAAGANCAAGTTGAAGGAACCATGAATGACCAATGCACCGACGTCGTCTTAATTCAACGCGCAATTAAGCTTCTCGCCTTCGATCCAAGTTTACCGCAACTAATTCTTTATGTTATGGACAAAGAGGGAATTTATTTGAGGAATATAGGAATTCTGGAGAACGACGTTCCTCACCTTTGTGGGCCTGAACAGCCTCGGATAAAAATGTATATAAGTATGTTAATTTTGAGAAAGGAATTGTGTGGTGAAAATTCTTATCTATTAATTAGATTCATGTACGATATGAATTAGTAATTAGTTATTGTAAATAGTACAGAGTTTCTCTAAATACTAGAAATTATCTCTACTATTTTTCTGTAAATTGATAGAATCTCCAATTAATTAGTAAATGGTAGTAGTTACTATAAATAGTACAGACTTTCTCTAAATACTAGAAATTCTCTTTACTATTTTTCTGTAAATTCATAGAATCTCCAATTTATTAGTAAATGGTAGTAGTTATTATAAATAGTACAGACTTTCTCTAAATACGAGAAATTATCTCTACTATTTTTCTGTAAATTAATAGAATCTCCAATTTATTAGTAAATGGTTCAAGTAGTTATTATAAATAGTACAGACTTTCTCTAAATACGAGAAATTATCTCTACTATTTTTCTGTAAATTCATAGAATCTCCAATTAATTAGTAAATGGTAGTAGTTATTATAAATAGTACAGACTTTCTCTAAATACTAGAAATTATCTCTACTATTTTTCTGTAAATTCATAGAATCTCCAATTTATTACTAAATGGTTCAAGTAGTTATTATAAATAGTACAGACTTTCTCTAAATACTAGAAATTATCTCTACTATTTTTCTATAAATCCATAGAATCTCCAATTTATTAGTAAATGGTAGTAGTTATATTATAAATAGTACAGACTTTCTCTAAATACTAGAAATTATCTCTACTATTTTTCTGTAAATTCATAGAATCTCCAATTAATTAGTAAATGGTGGTAGTTATTATAAATAGTACAGACTTTCTCTAAATACGAGAAATTATCTCTCTACTATTTTTCTGTAAATTCACAGAATCTCCAATTTATTAGTAAATGGTAGTAGTTATATTATAAATAGTACAGACTTTCTCTAAATACTAGAAATTATCTCTACTATTTTTCTGTAAATTCACAGAATCTCCAATTAATTAGTAAATGGTAGTAGTTATTATAAATAGTACAGACTTTCTCTACATACGAGAAATTCTCTCCACTATTTTTCTGTAAATTCATAGAATCTCCAATTTATTAGTAAATGATAGTAGTTATATTATAAATAGTACAGACTTTCTCTAAATACTAGAAATTATCTCTACTATTTTTCTGTAAATTCACAGAATCTCCAATTAATTAGTAAATGGTAGTAGTTATTATAAATAGTACAGACTTTCTCTACATACGAGAAATTCTCTCCACTATTTTTCTGTAAATTCATAGAATCTCCAATTTATTAGTAAATGGTTCAAGTAGTTATTATAAATAGTACAGACTTTCTCTAAATACTAGAAATTATCTCTACTATTTTTCTGTAAATTCATAAAATCTCCAATTTATTAGTAAATGATAGTAGTTATATTATAAATAGTACAGACTTTCTCTAAATACTAGAAATTATCTCTACTATTTTTCTGTAAATTCATAAAATCTCCAATTTATTAGTAAATGATAGTAGTTATATTATAAATAGTACAGACTTTCTCTAAATACGAGAAATTATCTCTACTATTTTTCTGTAAATCCATAGAATCTCCAATTTATTAGTAAATGGTACTAGTTATTATAAATAGTACAGACTTTCTCTAAATACTAGAAATTATCTCTATTATTTTTCTGTAAATCCATAGAATCTCCAATTTAATGATAATAATTAATGCGAACGAAACTCCAGTTTTTACTCCATCTTACTCTATATAATTTCCACCGAGAATAACGGCGTAGCAATTTCCTGTTAAATAAGTAGAATAGAAATGCTCGGGGACATTATTTCATACTACTTATCCGGCGCGGTGGTACACGTGTCGTAAAGATAATTTTCGGGCACGGAAAACACAGTTTCATTAAAGTTGTTCGTAAAGAGATAACGTTTGACAACGGGCCGCGGGTGCCCGAGGGGCGCGCGGCCGTTTAATCCCGGCCGTAGCTACGGCCCCGCCGTATAACTAAAACGTTTCACTCGGCTACGTAATTACTATCGAACACCGAAGATAGCCCGGTGTTGGTTCAACACAATGAATTCGAGAGTGGCCGGAGAAATACTCGGGCTCGGTGATACCCAGGTGCCGTGCCGCGACTCCGGCGAAATATCTAAACTCTGATACCGTAGTGGAGATCGCGCGGGCGGTAAGAGAAAACGAGAGGCGACAGGGGGACGAAGGGGGGACGGGGCTCGTTTCGTTCCACCGGCGTGTAGTTGAAACGAACTTACTTTGATCCGCTGATCTCGAGATTAACAGATGCCCGGAGGGCTGACGGCAAGTTCGTCTACCGGGGGGTGACAAGGGGAGGCAGGGACGCGATGGAAACGGGGTAGCTTTTATATTCAAAGTCAGTCGATCGAGAACTTGCACGCAATTGAAAGGCAGGAAGTACAGAGACCTCTCTTTCTCTGCCTCTCTCTCTCTCACTCTTTCTCCNGGCAAGTTCGTCTACCGGGGGGTGACAAGGGGAGGCAGGGACGCGATGGAAACGGGGTAGCTTTTATATTCAAAGTCAGTCGATCGAGAACTTGCACGCAATTGAAAGGCAGGAAGTACAGAGACCTCTCTTTCTCTGCCTCTCTCTCTCTCACTCTTTCTCCCTCGGTGTTCAAGAAATTTCGAACACATATTTAAATGAATTTGAATTTTATACCAGTTTCAAGTAATTGTTTCGGGTACAGTTACTCGGCGAAGCGCAGTCTCCGTTTAGTTTAACCGAGTCTCCTCGACGAAATGATACGGGCTGATGTTCCCCGTATTCTTGCGTCGACGGCGCGAGTTCGCTTTAATCCGTTGATCTGGAGATTAACGAATGCCCCGAGGGGTCGGCCGTAAATTCCTCTATCAGGAGCACCGAGGAAAGGAATGCAATACCGCAAAGACTACGATGTTGATCGCGGAAGATGAGGGAAACGCCAATGTCAATGGAAACCACTTTCATAGTCGCTCGATATCCCGCCGATAGAATAATTGAGCCGCTCGTTTTGGAAGTCGCCTAAGTCCATTTATCTCGCAACCGAGATATTTAGGGGTCCCCGTTTTAATAAACCAGAAAATATTGATAAACGATAATATAGTATTATATGATTTTCTGTTTCTCCAATCCAATTAGTACAATAACTATTGTTTAAGAAATAATATATTTCTGATGATTATAAATGCACTTTTAAAATTAGTGAAAAAACTTGTCTACTTAAGAAGGCAGAAGTCCATGAAAAAAATAAATTATTGATGGCTATAAATGTAAGTCAGTTTCAAAATAAATGGCTCAATTTTCGCCTGTCAATAAAGACAGGAACTCAGATAATTAATTACCCAAAACCGATTTCTTTCGGAATTACGTATCGTTCTTTGGAAAGATGCAGGTAAAACCACACCCTAGGCGTAGCTAGCGCGGAGGACGGGTTTTTGACACTTCGTCGGGAGGTACAAACGAAGAGGCGAGAACGGCTTGTGGGAAAGTCAATCTGTTGAGAAGGGTCGAGGGAAAAGATAGGACGCCGCCGTGTGAAGATAACATTCCTGGTTTAATGCGACGTCGAGACCCGAGGAGGAGTGGATCTCTAACGATGAAAACGCATCCGTATTTACACACAATATATTGCGTAAAGCCTTTTAGTGCGAGCAGCTAATTACCGCTGGTTTATTTAGGGAGGCGATAATTAAATGTACCGTACGCCCTGCATAATTAGCCCGAAGAACATTTAATAATTGATGCGCGCCGTTGCGCGCGGAACGCGATCAAACCGGTCGGCATTGTTCCGCGCGTCTTTCGTTAATTATTCGTTTTAACGTCCATTTCGATATCCAATTAAGTTCGGATCGCTCGTTACTCTGACGTCTCAATGAAATTGCGAGAACAAGAAATTCTTAGCGCGACGTATGGCGCGGGCCGAAGGGTGATTTTCTTAATTATCGGGCCTCGCCGGTTCGACGGCTACAGACGAGGCGGCTATAAATCACGCGGGCCGGAGTCAACGGTAGCGCTAGCAGAGTCGGCGGGGAAATAAGCAAAAGCCGGGGCGGCGGGCAAAGGTTCCGAAGGAATGCGTCGTCGCCGGCTTTCGGTGAAAAGCCGAGATGCAGAAAAGTTTTTACCACAGTTGAAACTCGGAACCTCCGGCCCACAAATTGCTATCCATTCAGGATTATTTGAAATTCGAAGAAACTTTCGCCTCAAGTGGTTTTCTTTCCCCGAGTGTCGCGAGCGAGTCCAATCAAGTCGAGACTTTCCTATTCCATTCACAACCCCTCTCTCTCTCTCTCTGTCCCTCGCTAACTCGCCGCGTCTCTCCCTCTTCCGGTTTCGCCCCAGACGTTCGACTTGTCCATCGAATAATTTTATCGCTCTACTTTGACGCGTCAAACTCGATCACGACTACTTATTACGCTGTTTCGCTTCCCGTCTGCCGTGTTTCGACAACAGACGTCCGTATATAGGAGAACAGGCGTATAATCACGCGTGAATGCACGCCGATGACGGTCCCGTGTACGACTGAATCCCGGAAAATTGCTGGAAATCAGAGTAGCCCGCCAAGGCTGAATGCCGGCAATCTGCGGAAAAATGTCTAGTCACGCTTCGACTCGTGTCGAATCGAACATGAATCCTCGGAACGTAGTAAGGAGCTCGAATTAAAGGTGTATTCGACGTCTCCAAAGACGTGACTCAATACACACAATGATAGAAAGTATATTTGCCGTCCGGAAAGAGTAGGACTGGAGACAGTTCAGTTTTTTATTGTTCTGCGCATTCCCCTCTCGTTTACCATTTCCTAATGCAATCCCATTCGTTGCCGATAATAACTTTTGTTTAGTCTATATTAAGGCTGTATCCGATCGCTGCAATCCTCATCACCTTTTAAGCTGCGCGAAATTGTCCTATTCTTTCAGGACGGCAAGTATAGACTTGTTGAGTTGACGCACTCCAAAATGAAATTTCTATTTTAATACTGAATTAAACAATACGATATTTATGTAACAATTATAAGTTTTGTCATCGTTTTTATACAGGGTGGTCCGGAATTCGTAGTACAACCGGGCAGGGGATGATTCTACGTTAAAAAATAAGAAAATATTTTGGTATAACATTTTTTCATTCGGCACTCCGATTTCGAGAAAATCGATTTTGAACTTTGAGAAATCTTAGTACGATTTAGTAC